>JAPQLA010000014.1:1260817-1278415 GCA_029822935.1 Naso vlamingii
ACAAACAAACAAAATATCATACGGACATTTGAAACATTTTGTTTTCGCCCTTCTGCATTATGCTTTGAATAAATAAAAACACATTTTACACAATTCTACACAAAACAATGTGCAGACAAATCAAAAATAAACTAATTATCATTAGTAGTAGCTATAAATATGACCAGACCTGCAGAGGCTCAGTGACATTTTGACACATTTCAGTCGAAAAAAGAACAAAAACACCGAGGTTGATCTCGAGCTCATCACTGATCTACAGAACTGATTTGACTTCCATTCACAAAGTCCTGCTTAGATTTTTGATTTGATTCCTTATTAGCTGCTCATGAATATTTCAGTTACAAAACAATCTCTGTTTGTGTAGCACAAGCAGCCATGACTGAACACACATAACTTGATTTTTTAGGCTCGTCTCCAAACTGAGTGTTGACACAGGAGCTTTAAAACCACTAAAGCACAAAAACTAAAACACAAGAAGAAAAAAAAAGCTTCATTTTCTGCACCTGCTCAAACTTCCAACCGTCCGACATAGTTGAGACCATCTGTGTGAGTTCCTCCTCCTGGCACTGCAGCACTCGATACACATGCTTCACGGGGCCCTGAGGGACATGACGAGAGCACACACACAAACACAACGTCAATGAGCTGCACACAAACACAAATAAAAGGCTGTTTTGCTTATGTTGGTGCTAGAACAAAGCCCGGCGCACAGATTTATTCTATTCTCACTCCTCTGACCTGCTCTCACTGTTTTGGTTTGTGTTTTCGGTACCTGAGACGTCCTGTTTTCATTGTCCCGTATCCTTTCTTTGACAAGCCGCACCAGTGATGCGATGTTGTAGAACTCAGCTTCCTCAAGAACACCTGACAAGAACAAATGGGTCATCAGACTTCACTGTTTGGTCTCTGGAGACTGTAACTTAGTTTTTACTGACAGAAACAACTCCACATGATGTTTGAGCAAAATCTGACCAGTGGGTTTGAAACTTTTTACCTTCTTCAGCCAGATTTTTATCCATGATCAGTTTCCCGTGCCGCAGATAATTCAGGATGGGGCCGAAGTATGTGGGGTCCCTGTCAATCAGGTAGGCGCCTGTCTCGTCCTGTGGGAACATTGAGAGGGGACATGAGAGAGGAGGATCGCTTCGTACTGACCGTTGGATCACTGTGACAGAGACTGGAGGAGCAAAATGTTGAGTCAGATGATGCACAGGAAAGAATAATGGAGAGGAGGAACATTACAATTAAAACTCACACAACAACCAGGTTAACATGTTCCGCTGGTTCAAGCTAACGTAGCTACATTTGTGTTGCTAATGCTAAGCTTAGCACAATATTAGATATTATTACTTATCATGATATTTTTCACAATACCGAATGTCAAACAGCTGTTTTGGCCACTACAGGGTTTTTTGAGAGGAAATTTGTGGTGTTGCCCTGTTTAGTCATCACCTGCTTGCTGCTGCAGCAAAGAGGACACATGGCCTCATTCGAAACCTTTGACCTTTCGCCATTTTCTCCTGTTTTAAACCTGAAATATTGCTCAGCTGGTGAGCTGGCGTTCTTCTTTGAAACAAAGTCCTTCATGTCTGCATATTAAAGCGCTGCATGCGTGCCTACATCATGCCAGTTAACCTGTGATCACCTCTCCACCTCATCAAAGAGCAACATGTGTTGCCTCTGGAGCCACGGCAGCTCTGTGTGCATTTTCTTTTTAAAATAACAGCCTGAAGATGCCATGGCAGCTATTCATTATTTGATACAGTAAGAAATATCAAAAATGACGGAAAATATCACAATAACCGACAATATCTGATACTGCCCCAAGCCCAGACAGCGCACAAGCCTAGAATACGCCACTCAAAAGTGAACATGTATACTTAAATATTTTGATTTTATGTTTTGATCCTAACTATTAAATGCTGGATGAATAAGACGCCAAGAGACAAAAAGCAAAAATGGGATTTGATCGTTTCATTTCAGATATTTGTGACTGTGTTGGTGAAACACAAGACGACAGTGAAATCGAGCATTACACAAGCAGGACAATTGAATTCAAGCATTTTCCTCATGTTACAATAGAAAAGTAAGAATTTCCCAAATTTTCCAAACTTTTAAGACTTTGTACAAATCCTGTGTGTACAAACTTTGTACCGTGCAACGGTGAAAAAACTCTGCTCATCTTTCATCAATGTCAGATTTTTTTTATTGATATGTGTATCTGGTTTCCTGATAAATCTGGATGAATCTGAAGAATCTTGTTTTGGGTGACGTCTGATGAGGGTTAGTCTGTCAGCACTGTTGCATTCTTGACTTTTGAAGAAAATGGAGAAAATAAAATACTTTAATAAAAACCTCTGCTCTTTTTCCCCGAAGGTCAGTGACATTGCGTCGGTTCAGCTGACGCTTTTATCCAAAGTGACGTGCAGTGAGCACATTTAACCACATGGTTCCAACCATAAAACATGCAAGAATCACACAAGCACATCGACTTCATCAAATATGCTGAACTGCTACATTTAGAAACAATAACAGAGTGAATGTTTTATGTCATAAAAGTGTATTAATTTTTCATGATGTTAGCAGAGGTTTGTCTTTGTTGCAGCCATAAAGCACAGCAGGAAACATGTGGGAGACAGTGGTGGAAGGAAGCCGGAGCTGAAACTACCTGTCAAATAAACTTTATCAGCAACTGTTTTGTTAATCCAATGATTGTTTAAGGGGTTTTTTTTCGAACGCTAATATCAAACAATTTAATAATAATATGTGGCAATGAATCAACTAAAATATCATAATTTAGAGGAAGTAATGACATGAAGGCTGCGGATCATTGCCTGGTTATTAAAGATGCACACAGCTGGAAGTAAATGGATCAAGCTGATGAAGCTTTAAGATCAAAACATGATGTATACTTAAAATCTGACTTTCTGCTTGATCTCAAACCACCGAGATTAAAACTACATATGAAGACACTAATTGAAATCTGATGTTTTTGCTTTGTTTTACCTCGATATTACTATTTGCATTTTACGCTGCAGTATGTCATACTTCTTTCAGAGGAGAATGTTGTTCTTACCACAAATCTAAAAGACACTTTCACTACTTACGAGTTAAGACTTTTCATCGGAGACATTAGAGGAAAAGTTAAGAATCACAAAAACAAATGATCATAAGCTGCAGTCTTACTGTCAATAACAGTGGAACACAATTATTTGCGTTAAGATTTGTTTGATTTTTATGATGACTGCACACATCTGCAATGACATGTTAGAAAGCATCTTTACAATTTTTATGATCTAAGTACAAACACATGGTCCAGCTCTCTCCTATAAGACACATTATCAATGGGACAAACTGATGAAATACTTGTCATTAAATACGATAAAGGAAACAAGATCCAAACATAATTTTTGTGACTAGCTTTTTTTTTTTTTTTTTAGCTGTTGTTGCTTAATTTAGTGATAAAAGCTGCACTGGGCCCCTCACACACTCACTTTGTCAGAGTCCAGGTCCGGGTCTTCCTGACACAGTCGGAACAGGAAAGATTTGGGGTCCCTGCACAGCGTCTGCTTGGTCGTGATGAAGTAGGTCCCACCGACGTTGAGACGAACCCAGCGTGAGCCCGGCTTCTCCGCCGCCTCGGACGGGGAGCTCGGGTTGCTCTTCACGGGGAACCCAAACACCGACCTGCCGCCGCTGCCGCTCGACACCCCGCCGGGGCTGAGCTGGCTGCTCCGCGGTGGAACCATGAGAGTGGGCGAAGCCAGGCGCACGGAGCCGCGGACGTCGCGGTGCTCGGGCTGCTCTATGGGGCCAGTACCGCTCGGTTCCACAACATGCAGTTCAGCCATGTTTTCTTCCACTGAAAAACACACACTACCGCGCGATTAGCTAACGATACGATGCGGGGAAACAATTTCTCTCGGCCGATTTGTAAACAGAGGGAGGATATTTTTCTCCGACGGGGTGGCGGGCATCAGGGCGTTGCTGCTCACACTCGACCGCTTCTACCTCCGACGCCAAAGATTAAGACACAAAAACGACTTTGAGAGGCTGTACGGAGTCTGCAGCGTCGCGTTTGATCGTTTCTTCACCGGATAAATTGGTCATTCTTGTCTATTCAAACGTTAATCAGAGAAAGGCAATTCTTCCGGGTTGTAACGTGATTACTGTTTACTTCCGCTATGTCATCGCCTTTCAAAGTAAAAGCAAGTACAGTTTTGTTGGCTTGGTGGTATTTTAGCTTTTAGGTGGCCTAGAGGTGGTAACACACAACAGCACAACAAATCCCTACATTACGGCTAAAGCACATTCCTGCACTGCCTGTGTTTCAAGCAATCGAGAGTGAAGAAATTCATGTGGGAAACCACAAGAACCACACAGGATTTGTTATGACCTTTAAGCAATCCTTCAACCCTTCTGTTACACTAACACAAAGACATGGCTTGTTTTCAGATGGAAGCCATCCTGTGGAAGAGGCAAAGAGCCAAAGAGGAAGAGATTCTGATTGTGTAGGAGGACACATTTGTGTGAAAAACAGATTATTATACTGAAAATACTGCAATGAATTTATGGTGAGTGTTGTGTTCTTGCCAGATGATAGGAAACATCTGGAATAAAGGATGGAGGAAAGGGTTGGGGGTTTGGATGAAGGGAGGAAAAGAAAAAGATTTAGCCTGCTTCTTAGAAATATTTTCGGCTACCAGATGCTAATCGCTTAGGGCTTCAACTAATATTTTTTTCCATGGTTGATTTGTTCTGATTAGTCATGCTTTGATTTGTCAATTTACAGTCGAAATTTCTGTAAATAACAAAAATTGTCCATCATAGTTTCTTAGAGTCCAAAAAAATTAAATTAAATTAAATTTAATTTAATTAAATTTAATTTAAAAAGTTTCAATGAGTTTTGATGTGTCTGAGCAGTCAAGTGGAAACTATGGGGATTTTATTCCCTTGAATGAGATAAAACTTTAAGGAGTGAAAAACTGAGGCCTTCAGGTTTCTGTGTGCAGTAGTCCTGGGCTGATAAGTTCAAGGAAATGATGTGTAAACTGTAGGCCTAAAAATACATTAAAAAAAACAAAACAAAACATCACAACAGTAAAGAGTATCAAACTAATTTAAAAAGGGGTAACAAACCACAACAGTTACACATTGATATTTCTAATGTTTAAATGTAAATATAACATCCTGTGCAGATATATTTTCTGAAGTAAAAGAGTTATAGCATTACTGTAATGTATTTCTGAGCACCACTAAACCAGTATTACAGTCAACACAGTGTTTATGAATAAAATCGTTAACCAAAATGATCAGCTGGACTAAAAATAAACCTTTTAAATATATAAGGATTAATAACAAACGGATTGAATTTACACCAGTTTTTGTTCTACACAATGTTATAATAAAGTGCAGCAGAAAAGCAGGTGACCGTCTGTACGGGACGCTGCGCGAGGTTGTTTGGCGGTAACACGTGTTCATGGTCAGAATGACTTTTCAGTGTTAATTATTAAATCATTTTAACTCATCAAACAACTTCACCACAGCGTCCATTACAGGCGACCAGCTGCTTCCTCTGCTGCAAATTCTTGTAATATCATTTTAATATTTTGTCTTGTATGGAAACTAGTGCAGTGGCAATGTACACACTTGTAACGTCATATTTGGCCTGTTGGATGCAGCATGGCGCACGATTGCGTAGATGACAGTAAGAGAAGAAGAAGAATTTGAGTGGTTGTGGGCGCGTTTGGTTTCTCGCTTGTGTTTGCTGTTGTTAAAGAGATTTCACTGACAGGTACAGTCCTGAGACCTGGCTTACACCTGTAATACGACTGATAAATACCGAGTAACTTTATTATAGCTGTTTGAAGAATCGTATGTTTCATTCGGGAGCAGCTAGCTACGCAAGTAGCATCCTTGTCATACAGACTGGTTCATTTTCTGGCGTTCTAGCTAGTTAGCAAGCTAGCATGTAAAAAAACGTTAGTTGTTAACTGTTAGCTCCGCATCAGTTGAAGCTCGTGGGAGAATATTGTGTGTCTGTGCATGCGTTAAAATCGCCGATTGAGACAAAGCCCGTGTTATTGTATTTAAGGTCATTCAGCTCCGCTCTCTGTCTTGTTGTCAGTGGAGCCTGTAGCACAGATGTGGCGATCAGCTGTGATGGGATCAGCGGTTCTCCTCCTTTCTCCTTCACAAAGTATGTTGTCATTCCAGCTGCCTGAGCCATGAGCGAGTTCAGGATCCACCACGATGTGAACGAGCTGCTCAGCCTGCTTCAGGTTCGCGGAGGTGATGGTGCAGAGGGCTACATAGACTTACTGCAGAAACACAGGACGCCCTATGTCACCACTACAGTGTCTGCGCACAGCGCCAAGGTGGGTGCTGCACACTGACGGGTGCTTTGAGGGTAAAACTGACCTTCATGTCCCAAAGTTGGGAAGGCCCTGCGGTACATGCTGTATCCAAAGCTTTTTTCTCTTTTACGTTGAAATAAATAAATATATTTTGGAAAATGATGAAGTCAGAGCCTTGATGGAGTGATGCATACAGACAATAAGAACAAAAAGGCTGTTATAGGGAGTACAGACATGAAAATAAAATATTTCTGTGAAAAGGATCTGTCACACAACCTTTCTGTTGATTATGGAGTTTTTTTTCTATGATTTTCAGGTGAAATTGGCAGAGTTCTCTAAAACCTCAGAGGACTTCTTGAGGAAGTATGAAGAGCTCAAGTCCAAAAATGTTCGCAATCTTGACCCTCTCGTCTATCTGCTCTCCAAACTCTGTGAGGATAAAGAGGTAATATATCATTTAAAAAAAACTAATTATAAGGCCTCATTTATTACTTGTAAAACCATTTTAATCACATTCCAACGTTGATTTCATCGATAGTTATGATTCCTCAATTTTCATATGACTTTCTTTTCCTCTTAACAATAGAAGCATTATTAAGAGACACAGTTAATGCTATGAAGTTTGCCACATGAACGTATAAAAAGCAGCTTCTGTAAGTAGAGAGCAGAATGTAAATAGAGGCTCAAACCCTCTCATCAGATGCTGGAAGTTACCAGAAAATCAAGAGTAGATTTCCCTTATTTTTAACACTGATAAACAAGACGCCATCTTGAAACTCATTAGTTCTCCTTGTCAAACTGTCTCACAGCTTTGTCATCGTATTTTCTTAGACCCTTCAGTTTCTGCAGCAGAATGCCAAAGAGAGGTCAGAGTCATCAGCGAACACGACAGCAACCACGACAGCCAGCTACAGTCTGCCGCAGACCAGCTCCAAGATGTCCATGCAGGAGCTGGATGAGCTGCGAAAGAAGCTCGGTAACGTGACGGCCAGCTCCAACGCTCCTCTGGTGAGCTTCTCTCTTTCATATGCAGGTGATCTGAAGGCCAGGTCGAAACTGTAGGAAGGGTTGATTCACAAGAAAAAATTCAGTTGAGATTTATTTATGCCAGGAAGTTGGTTGATTCTATAAAAATAATTCTATTTAATGACATTTCAACGTGTATTTGTCGCTGCTTGGCCCCTCTTTGTGACTTTGCGTCAGCCCGCTGAAGTCACACGGAAGATGTTGAGGGACAAACACAACAAGAAGAACCCCACCCAGCCCAACCCCGTGTTTCCTAACTGGGTGTACGACCGTCCTGCTCTCCTTGGTGACTTCATCACCAGTCCGACTCCTCCAGGAGATCCACCCGTGGCCATTGGTGAGCCACTTTCAAATGCATTTCTGCTCCATGAAATCTGCTGTACTACTCGGTGAATTAAATAATGTTTACTACAAGCCTCCATGCATTGTGCTGTCCGGTGAGTGACTGTGTTGCTTGTTGTTGTTGGTAGTGTTTGTAACGGTGTTCTGTGCGGTCAGGTACGATGGCCCTGGCTGCTCAGGAACAAGCTCTGGTGGAAGATTTGCTGTTTGTCCTGGTTGGGGTTGACGGCCGAGACATCACAGCTCAGCCTGTGCTGGGAAGGCAGAACCGCTCCTTTATCGTCGATTCAACGCTGGACTTGTCCGTCAAAGAGCTGGTCAACAGAATATTACCTGTTGCATCGTATTACTCCACGATAACACGGTAAGTATGTAAAAATGTTGAGTTGAATCTACTCATAATAACATGACAGCTGATTGCTTTTGCATTTTGTTTTGTTTCTGTTCTCCAGCTTCATTGAGGAGAAGTCGTCCTTCGAGTATGGACAGGTGAACCATGCACTGACGGCGGCGATGAGGACGCTGATGAAGGAGTATCTGATCCTGATCACACAGTTGGAGCACCTCCAGCGGCAAGGCCTGCTGTCCCTGCAGAAGCTCTGGTTTTACATCCAGCCCACCATGAGGACCATGGAGATCCTCGCCTCCATTGGTGAGAGTCTGAACACAAGTTTGTGTCTTTGGCTTTTCTAACCAGACTGATTGAGAGGATGAAGAGTGGGATGTTTGTTCATAGGACTCTTTTTTTTTAAGGCTCCTACACACCAAACTAACAATAAAGAACACGCTGTGACAAAGATCAGCTGCTGCATGGTGTTTTGTCCACCAGTGTCGGAACAAAAAGTATTACTGTTCACACATTGAAGACAACTGCTGGCAACCAACAGGCTCGTACGTGCTGTGCAAGCGCCGAGACATATCTCTCTCCACAGATACACAAAATGATGTTATGATTAGGCAGCATTTTTTGAACCCACTCTCACTAATAAAGTTGCTTCTGACAGATAACATGTCTGATGAAAAGTTCCAAATGGCACTAGTGAAGAGGCAAAGCAGAGCCACGCTAAATGTGTGTAACCATGGAAACTACAGCGACAGGCTCAGGGGATTTTCCCTCTCTGATTCTGTGTCTTTTTTTGTCTGATGGTCCACTTACCTGAGCAGCCAATCAGTCATAGACGAGTTGCCACCTATTCTACATGCTGAATCGGCCAAAAAGCTTCAGAAAAGCGCAGATGCTGCTGTTCACGCCACACTGACTCTCTCTGACAGCCCTGACTTGCCCCGCCCCTCGACTCTCGGCCTAATGTGTAGGAGCCTTTAGATGTTAGAAATGAGACAACGGGCCAAAACTCAAAACTTTTTCTCTGTAAACAGAACTATCTTGTTTAATCTAACCTTTTTATTGCATTTTATATTTATATAAAATCTAATCTGAAAATAACCAGAATTCTGAGATAAATGCAGCTGAGCAAAAAGTGCAAATTTCTCACTGTTGCTTTATTGTGTAAGATGAAATAAGACACATTGTAACATTGGCTGATACTTTGCTGTTATCTTCAGGAAGTTTCTAGAACGAGTTGCTACAAACTGTTCAAAGGCACTTTCTGTAACAAAAAGAGTGAAGCAGCTGCTGCTTCTGCTGTTTTCACAGCATCCTCGGTGGATAAAGGAGAGTGTATGGGTGGGTCGACTCTGAGTCTTCTTCATGACAGAACCTTCAACTTCACGGGTGACAGCCAGGCTCAGGAGCTCTGTCTGTACCTCACCAAAGCAGCCAGTGTCCCTTACTTCGAAATCCTGGAGAAGTGGATCTACAGGGGCATCATCAAGGATCCGTACAGGTACAGTCAGACTCAAAATAACCAAACATGCAAATGCAATCATGTAAATCTTATTTCATATCTTTTCTGTCCATGTTGTGTGTCCTCACAGTGAATTCATGGTGGAAGAGCATGAGCTTCAGAAGGAGAAAATTCAGGAGGACTACAATGATAAATACTGGGATCAGAGATACACCATCGTACAACATCGGATTCCCTCCTTTCTACAGAAGATGGCAGATAAGATATTAAGCACAGGTAACAACAAAAAACAAAAGTAAAACGTTGTAAAATACTTTTTTAGACAAAAGATTATTTTCATGTTGTGTGTTTGTGAAGGGAAATACCTAAATGTGGTGCGGGAGTGCGGCCGTGATGTGACGTGTCCCGATGCGAGAGAGGTGCTTTACACCCTGAAGGAGAGAGCGTATGTGGAGCAGATAGAGAAAGCTTTCAACTACGCCAGCAAGGTCCTGTTGGATTTCCTCATGGAAGAGAAGGAGCTGGTTTCTCGTCTGAGGTAAATGGATTTTCAAGTCTTTTGGAGTGACGGGAATGACAACAGAGGAAGGATGGGATGCTGAAGAGACGTTTGAGTGTTTGTTTAAAAGGTGAAGACGGGATGAAAAGACTGCGTGACCTGTAGGGGACGTCTGCATTTCTTATGTTTCTCCTTTCATTAGATGTTTTTTTATGTGTCTTTTTATTATAAGAATTTTGAACTTGTCTGTTTTGTTCTTAGATCCATCAAGCACTACTTTCTGATGGACAAAGGTGATTTCTTTGTGCACTTCATGGACCTGACGGAGGAAGAGCTCAAGAAGCCAGTGGACGACATCGTTCCTCCCAGACTAGAAGCCCTGCTGGAGCTCGCTCTGAGGATGAGCACAGCCAACACGGACCCCTTCAAAGACGACCTCAAGGTGGGTGGAGCAACACTGTAGGTCTGTACTCTAATGCCAAAACTGCCAGATTTAGATGGACTCTATCAGGAATATGAATCTGTGGTGCTGCAAGTTGTTTGAGCTTCCCTTCGTCTTTCCACAGATTGACTTGATGCCTCATGATGTCATCACTCAGCTGCTGCGGGTGCTCGCCATTGAGACCAAACAAGAGAAGGCCATCATCAACGCAGAGCCGACAGACGTGGCGCTCAGCGGGCTGGAGGCCTTCTCCTTCGACTACATCGTCAAGTGGCCGCTGTCACTCATCATTAACAGGTCCGACTCTGCTGCTGCTTTTTTTGTTTCTTGTTGATCTTTCTTAAATGTTAAAGGAGAAGTTCTTTTTTTGCACATGAAGCCTTATAATAAGGATATTTACAATCATATACATGTTTAACAACATTATGATGAACGGTGCAGTCACGAGAGCTGGAGCTCCTTGCTGAGGTCACCGCTAGCTTGACACGGCTGAAAACAACGCAGGCTAAGGGGCACATCAAATACTTTGACAATCCATTGAAAAAAACATTGTTTTTTAAAGGATGAGACAGTTGCCGAACGTTTAGTAAACTAAAACACAAAGTTAAACAGCAGCTAATAAGCAGGAAATGGCTGTTTGTTTGTTTCCTGAAGCAGCTGAAATGAGCTGTTTCTGGGTTAAAAGCTATTTTTCAACTTTGTGTTTTAGTGTCAGTATATGAGAAGACACCACTAAACAATTGGTGAATGTCTTGTCTTTTAAAACAACCTTTTTCGATGAATTGTGAAAGCACTTGAAATGCCCCTAAACCTTCATTGTTTTCAGCTAGCAGCGTCCTCAGCAAGGAGCTCCGGCACTTGTAACTGCACCGTTCATCAGAATAACGCTGCTCAACTATGTGCAAATAAACGAACTTCTCCTTTAAGGTACTTCAGCATCGTTAACATAAATACGAATCAAAAACAAATTCCAAATCTTTTTCTAGGAAAGCCCTGACGAGGTACCAGATGTTGTTCAGACACATGTTCTACTGCAAACATGTGGAGAGGCTGCTGTGCAACGTGTGGATCAGCAACAAAGATTTCAAGCAGTACTCATTACGTTCTCCCAAATGGTGAGTTGATGTTGAATTTTTGGTGAATTAAAGTAAAAGTGTTAACCAACAAAACGCCCTCACTCTCTGTTCAATCCGCCTGTGTGCAGGTTTGCTGCAGCGTTCGCTCTCAGACAGCGCATGCTCAACTTTGTGCAGAATATCCAGTACTACATGATGTTTGAGGTGATGGAGCCCACGTGGCACGTCATGGAGAACAACCTGAAGACGGTGAGTGAACGAGCTCTCCGGTCCTGATCACTTGTGATGTCAACAGTTAGCTGACAGCAGATCAGTGCACTAGTAATGTGTTATTTTTACTACAGTCACATAGGTTGGTTTGAACAGCTGGAGGTCAGGAGACACAGGTTTCACACAAAACATGATCTGATGCTTTTTGTTCTGATTGCCTGTCTTCTTGTTTTTCAGGCGTCAAACATCGACGATGTGCTCTGCCACCACACCAGCTTCCTGGACAACTGCCTGAAGGACTGCATGCTGACCAACCCCGAGCTGCTCAGAATCTTCTCCAAACTCATGGCAGTCTGTGTCATGTTTACAAACTGCATGCAGGTGTGATGTCTGTATCCTGCTGCATTTCATGTTCAGTTTTGATGCCTCACAAAAATGCCACCTGAGGGGCATCATAGCCTGAAAATTAATATACCAAATGTTGGCGCTGAGACGTTTGTTTCTTCTGGACTGTTGCAGCGGTTCACTCAGAGCATGAGGTTGGAGCGTCTCTCTATGGAGCAAGGGATGATGGATGGGCCTCCCACTCAGAGCGAACATGCTGATGACGCAGAGAGGAAGAGGCTGACCACTAAGGTATTTTCACAGCACTCAGCCATGACCTGCCTGCCTTAAAGACACTGATACTCGAATAAGCCTGTCTACAGTAGGAAGCGTGATGTGAATTTCATCACGTTGCACCAAAACCCCAAAATATTCTGGCTATTTACACACTGGAGCACAAAAATATTGCAACATCTCATATAACGCATTTATGTTCCTTCACTGCTTCAGTTTTTATCCGAGTACGTGGACGCTCTCCAATCAGACGCTGGCTTCGAAGCCACCATCAGTAAGTTTGACAGTAACTTCAGCATGTTGCTGCTGGACCTGCTGGACAAGCTGAGCATCTACAGCACCAACGACTGTGAGCACAGCATGATCAGCATCATATACAGGTAAACTGATTCTGCATCAAGCTGAACAAATACTTTATTTTACCACCATCTTCTAAAGCAGAACAGTTTTCTTTTTTTTAATTACAAAGAGCATCATGTCTGTTACTATTTCTTTCAGTTAGGTTTCCAGGAGGGCAATACCACTAAAAGTGCATTTGAAAAGTCTGTGCCCTCTTAGTTTGGGATGATGAGTGATTTTCATACTGTGCTGTAACACAGAACATGTGGAAACATGGTCGGCATTATGAAATATACAAGATAATTGAGCCTCAAAGGAGAATAAAAGAATAAATATCAGACTTACATTAATCAGGGGGAGAGAGACGTGACTCTGAGTGAGTGCTAACGTTGCTTAGTGTTTGCTGGATAAGGTGATTTTATGTCAGATGTTGAGATTGCTCTGCTGCCCCCTTGTGGCCAGAAAAAAATGGAAAATTGATAATAAAGGCAACCAAAGCAAAGGAGATAGTGGCAAATAAACTTCAAATCCAGCTATTGTCAAAGTCTTTGCATGTTTACACAGCACCAGTCTCACAGTACAAGCACTCTAATGGTCATTGTCAGCAGAGCTGCAGAGTATATTCTGTATTTCTATACCAGACTCAAATATGTCTTGTTTTCCCAGAGGGATCTCAGTATTTTTGTGAATGATAATTATTAACTCGGCTCTTAAAATTTGACAGGCTGGACTTCAATGGATTTTACACGGAGCGGCTGGAGAGGATGGCCATCGAGCGGAGTCAGAAAGCAGCAGCGTAGCGTCGCGTAGCAATAAAAACTTCCGTTCCTCACATCTGTCCGTCGCTCCAAAGCCGACCTGCTGGATATTTACCGGACAGACGTCGGCTGCTGAGTCAAAGAGCTCATACCTCAGTGTGTATATGAAATGTTCTGAAATGTAGAGTTATTGTCTGATGTGTGTTGACTCATTTCAGTGCTTCAAACTGTAAATTCTAAGAAATGTGGAACTAATATGCTAAAAAAAGAGTAATGACACTGTTTTGGTAACTTATTGTACCAAAACAATGAAGATGTATGTTTGTATTCAATAAAACAACCTAACTGAATGAATTCAGACTCTGAAGTGCTGCCTTAACCCGACACCAGCTGAAAAAACAAACTATATTCGTTACATAAAGCAGCTATATGGAGTTCGCCCCTCGGCTGCTAGTTGACTCAGATTTTTTGTGTTAAATAACATCGTTCAGTATTTAGAGAGAAAATTTAGCATTTGATTTTCTGCATATTTGTTGTGATTATTGGTCAGTCGTAAACAGTAAGTTAATTGATGTATTTTTGTCCGTTTATGGTCAGAAATGCTATAACATCTGATCTGTTGAGCACTCAAATTAGTCGAAGAAGTCATAACGAAAATGAAACGAGACAGACTTCAAAATAAAAGCGTGGAACTTGCTTTTGCCTAAACTTGTAGGTAGAAATAGGCTACTATCCTATCTTTTATTTAAGCTTTTCCATTTTAGTGTGTTCGAGTGCTAGTCTCCTGAATAAAATGTCATTTTTTATGTTTGTCATGTTTAAATCGAACGTTTTTTAGTTAACAGCTGGGACTCGCTTGAAAGCATCTTCCAAAAAATAGAGCAGTAAATATTCCTTAAACTTTATCAGAGGTCAGTTGCGTCTGAATTCTCTTGACGGCAACTTTTTAAATCGACAAGCCTTTTTATTAAAAATGCCCTGCTCTCTTCTGCTCGAGTACGTGACGAATGGTAGTTGGGTATACACGAGCAATTTTACTTGTGATGATCATAGGGATTTTATTTTGATACGTCTAATCTAACCGGAAGTATGTTCTAGAATCGTTGCGCACTTGACGAAGTGTTTCCGGTAAATATGTGAGGCGGCGATAAGCGCGAGGCGGAGGCGGAGCTTTAACGGAACAGCTGTCATCGGAGATTCACGGTAGAGTGACGGAGGGTGAGCGGCAGTCAGGGCGTGAAGCGGCCGTGGAGAGCGCACCATGACGGGGGCGAGCATCGTGTCACTGTGGCTGAGCTGCGGTACGTTTACACTTCAAATTCAGTACTTTTATTAAAGTTTACTAGCACTTGTACTCAGGGTTAAAATACTTTTGTTATGAGACAATTGTTTCCCGACATTTTCCTGCTTGAATACAACAAACTGTCTAAAAAAGAAAAAAGAGAGAAAAAAATATAAATAAGAAGCTAAGTTATTAATTTGCTCTCCGCATTAATTGTGTCTCAAGGCGTTTTATGTGTTATGTAAATGTTGTTTTTTAAATGAGATTATAATTAACGAGAAAGTGACGAGTTAAAGCTCTATTATTTGGAGTATTTCCACATTGCAGGCTTGTAATAAAGGCTTATTATTTACTATAAATGTAAATAATAATAATAATAATGATAATAAAATGCTGTTTGTTGTGTGAAGTTTGTCTCGTTCAGAGCTCTGGGATTCTGCCTCACGTGGAGAGATACGAGGTGGTGAGACTTCAGAGACTTCCGGGCAGACAGAAGAGGAGCCTGCCGGACAACCAGGTGAAACCCGCCTGCCTCACCCATCACCCCATCCTGCATAAAGAACATTTGATCGTTGTGTAGAATATAATCTGTGGTGGGACGTTTTAACTTCAGTAGCCTGCAGATACAAGTGTCATCTCCAAAATGTACTCAAAAGACATCAAAAGTTAAAATAACCCCCTGTGTGGTGAATTATTTCACTTCATTCATAAATAAAAATATTTATTATTGTTACAGTTAGAAACATTTGTCTTTTTTTCCAGCAGTTTTATCCTGATACGGTTCGGTACGAAATGACTGTTGAAGGAAGGAACCACACAATTCATCTGGAAAAAAACAGGTGAGCATTTTGTTTTATTAGAAAATCCAGTTACATGTTACTTAAATCATCCATCTATAATGCAGTATGAACATACTTATAATGCATTATAATGCACTTATAGTGCTGTATAATCATAGTTATAAGCAAGGTTACGGTGAACCCTAACCATAACCATAACCACATGTAATGCATTATAAGTGTGTTCATAATGTGTTAGATATGTTCATAATGTGTTATAATGCATTATAGAGACAAGCTTCATAGAAAGTGTTACCAAAAATCCTTTTAAAAAAGGCATTTTGATTGACTTAAGTATGCATTGTCATTTTTACATTATGTGAGAAAGAGAACTTTCCATCTGTGTTTTATAGTAATCTTATTGGAAGCAGCTACACTGAAACACACTATTCAAAAGATGGAGAACGGGTGACAACATCCCCAGATGAGGTGAGATTTTACTTAAATTTACCTCCAAAGCCTAAAGTTTAGTTATTTTTATTGTCATTAACAAGAATAGTAAGAATATTTATAAATGTACCGTGGCTCCATGAGATTAATGCTCCATTTGTATCCGCAGCTCTGTTATTGAGTTTAAATAAACCGAACATGATGAAATCTGACATTCCTAACTTGTGATTCATGTGAAGTTCCGACTAACTTCAGCAGATTAAACACACTGATGTCTGCAGTCTAACGAATGGATTTGTGTTCAGGAGCACTGCTACTATCACGGCCACATTGAAGGCATGAAGGACTCTTCAGTCAGTGTTGGGATTTGTTCTGGCATTAGGTAAGAAAATAAGGATATTATCACAGCATCAGACTTCCCTTTTGTGATTTGCCGATTACATTATTGCCAGTTAATGTTTCTTAGAATCTTGTGAAATGTGTTGCTTCATGATATTTAATCATGGCTGCATTATGGCAATGCAGCTGCTCATACTGCTGAATCTGGGGCATCTTGTTCTGTTTTCTGCACAGTGCCTGTGCTACATGACATTTGTTTACATATGTTTGTTTAGTCCAGAGCATATTACAAAGAGTGCATTCAATAATGTGGGCACAACTTAATAAATTCAAGAATCCTGCAAGAATGTCAATTTATTTAGAGTTTTTAGCTGTGACCAGCAGCTCTATAGTCGCTCTGTCGGTCTGTCCACTAAAATTGTCCTCTCTTTGGCTGCCAGTTTTCACCTTACGGAGGCTTAAATTTTGCAAGGAGCTTAATTGTGTGTGTTTCTGTGTGAAGGTGTGTGTTTGTGTTCATGCCAATTGGCTAAAAATGGGCGTGATAATGACAGTGGCCTATGGCAAAAAAAGCATATAACTTGCATGAGATTTAGTGGAAATGCTGGTCATGAGCCAAAGGACAGCTGATTAAAGCTTCAGTAGGTAACTTTCAGGTAAACATCAATAACTTTTTTGTTATCTTTTTTAATGTAAACAACTATGAGTCAATGACATGGTCTGAGAGCATCATGAGATCTCTGTGTTAGCCCATCAGGCCTCTCTGTTCAGGATAGGTAAAAATCCTATTTCTGCCGTTTTATTTGCCCATTCAGTGACGCTCTCTGTGCTCTCTGTCCTGATTGGCCGGTCTACGCTGTGCTTCTTAGCGACAGGTGACGTCGGTATGAGCTGACTGGCTGTTTGCGTCTGCAAGTGACACCATCAGTCGGCTTGAGCTCGAGCTGAGACGGACCAGTTTACTCTGCTGCAACTTTACCTGCAACCGTTTCCAGTTCAAACTGGACTTAAGAGAGAGACAACAAATGAAATTAAACATGAGCCAGAGCAAAAACAGGGAGGGGTGGCTGCAGCAGAGTTGCTTTCTAACAAGTCTCATGCTACAGCTAACATTAGCTTGCTAGCTCGTCAGCAAAAGTAACTGACTGCAGCTTTAACGGTTTGGGCCTACTGGCAAAAAAGGGGGGCGTGGCAGTGGGAGTGGCCTGTAGCAAAAGGCAGACTACCTCTAAACAGATTCATGTAACATGGCCAAACTTTGTTGTAACACACACACA
>JAPQLA010000014.1:1286534-1309069 GCA_029822935.1 Naso vlamingii
ACTCTATGGCAGTCACAGTTTTTGTCCTAGGAGGCTGAAATTTGACATGGAGGTCAAGTGTGTGTGTGTGTGTGTGTATTTGTGTTCATGCCAATTGGCAAAAAGGGGGTGTGGCAGTGGGAGTGACCTGTAACAAAAAGACACAAAACTTCTAAAGGGATTCATATAACATGACCAAACTTTGTAGAAACACACACACACTCATTGGTCATTGCTTCCCCCACTCCCAAATTTTAGTCCCGCCCCTTTCATAACTCTTTAGCATTTGTAGTAGTTTGAAGACAAAAAATTAAAAACATAAAAATTCATTTATGATGCATTTAAAACTTCATAATAACATGGGAGGCTTCAGACAAGTGGAACAATTGTAGCTGCTGGTCGCTGCTATTGTAAATTTGTGCTTGTTAATTACACAAACTCGCCTGACAATTTAAGCCTCCGAATTTAAGAAAATAGCCTGTTAGCTATGTAGTTAGCAGCCGGTTAGCCAAGCTAGCACATTGTCAGACAGTCTCTACGAAATACACAGCGAAAGATCAGTTTTTTAGACATACTTAAGGAGGCAAATTCTGGATTGAAAAATCACGGAGGGGAGGAGTTTTGCAGATATATTGAATATTACGGAGATTCCCTTTAGAATGAATGAACTTCTGGTTCCGTACACATACAGTATGTGGAAACAACGCGTGAGTCTTTTCATGGGATTAGTTACACTAATCAAAATATAGAATATCAACAGACTTTTCCTCTGACCTTGTCTGTACAGCATACTCGTTTAAGTCCTTATGGAAGTCTTTTTTTTAATATGCATTCCAGTGAGCATATATGCATGCAAGAGTTCTTAAGCATAAAAAAACAAGCAAACATTCTCACTGACTTTCTTCTTCACCACAGACAAAACCTCATCCTCCATCTAAACCTTTACCACCTCTGAATACAACACAGGTGAGTCACACAGACGGCTGCTCTTTCTGCAGATGGTTGAAGTCAGGAGAGTTCAAATCAACGTTCAGCCAACCTCCAACTCCTGCATGACTAACCGGGTTTGACCCAATTACTCACAGTCATCAAGTGACTACATGTGTGACATTCTTCCAGTAAATTCCTGCTTTGGTATGAGAAACTATAAGGACAATTTCCATGTTATGAACACTCAACAACAGGCAACCATACAGTTACCCCATATGAGGGGCGATTGATAAGTTCATGGCCTAAGATAAAAAGGAGATGAATTCTGCAGCGCTCATTTTATGCATGTTCAGTTAAACTCTTTGAGTGTTTATGCGGAAAGTTTAAAGTCAGCACCTTCTGTGGTATTTCTGTTTCTGGTAGTTGAATATTATAAGTTAGCACTGTCTGAGGAAATGGACGTCAGCTTTGTTTTTCAAGGTGAAATCTATTTTCAGGGCTTAAACTGCACTTAAGGTCCATTATTTATTTAATGCATTTTTAAAACCGGTCTTTATCCGTTTCCTGCCTCTCTAAACTGTTTCTTGTGCTGCTGTAACATGTAAGTTTCCCCACAGGGGATCATTAAGGTCTTATCTTAAGGTTGCAGCCATTTGTCTGTCGAAGGCTGAGCTGCTGTTCTTTTTGGGACCAAAACATAAAAAATACTCTCTTCAATCCTCCAGTTTTATGTACAGACATAGAAAGTTCACATTCGTACATGTGTCTAAAACTTATGTTTTTTTGTTCCAGTATAAGGCAGCCAAACCAGGTCCTTCTCCTGTGCCTCCAGTCAAGCCCAGCCCTCCTGCAGCTGCCAGGATCAAGCCGTGCGCGCCTCCTCCGCCTCCAGCAAAGCCACAAGCTCACAGACTCACATGAAAGTCTTTTTTAAGCAACAAGTTCGACCAAAGCAGAAGACAACCAGCATGTTGTTGCTCATATTGAAGGAGATCAGCGGTGTTAGTCACAGAGGCCGAGCAGTCCAGATTTATTTTGCCTGGAAAACCTTTGAAGATGTGAGTGAGTGAGTGACGCAGCTTCATCCACTGGGAAAGTCTTCAATGACACAAGACCAACAGCTTTACTGCTGCTGTGGAAGAATGATTTTTTTTTTGAACGGGAAACTCTCCAATAACTGCTGTTGCAGTTGTCATTGTGTTTGCTAAAAGTTCTTTCTGCTAACTTCTTTGTAACAAGCGCAACATTTACTGTACGTTGTCTTATTGCACTTTTATGAGCGTGAGCCAAATGGTGCTCACATGAAAATGTACTTTTTAAATATTTATTTAATGTTTGTGTGAGGGACTGTTTGAAAATGGGTTGTGAAATGGAGGGTTTCCCCTCAATTAAACATGATCGCTTTAATACAGTCCCTCAAGTGTCCAAAGCCAGTCGTGCCTTCTACATGCCGAGGACAGTTTGCTGTCACTTTGCATGGTACTTGAAATTATATGATGGTACAAACAGTATGAGAGGCTTTGCACATTTCAGATGATCTGTGTGTGTGTCTGTGGTTCAGTTTCAAACATTTGTATGCTCATTTGTTTTAAATGAGGAGGTGTGTGTGTGTGTGTGTGTGAGAGAGAGAGAGACAAAGCCTTGTGGAGAGAGTACTTGTTTTTAATTGCACTGATTAGTTTCTAGAGTCACAGGGTTTTATACCTTTCTAGTATGTTAAATGATCATTGTGCATGTTGCTGTGGGTCTAAAAACACACATCCACATGACTGCAGTCCCCATCTGTCCCATGTAACTGATTGGATGTAAAATTACTGTTGTTCCCCTGAGAGAGGCTTTTGTTTCAACAAAAATATTGCACTTAATGACAAAAGTACGGTGGGATTTTCATGTTGTATGACCTGATTTCACAGGCAGTGAGAAGCCTGTCTGTCTTTTTCCTAAGAATAAAAGTTACATTTTACTCTGTGAACTCCGTGACATCTTCTCTGTTCTGCTTTCTGTCTCATTTTGTGTAACATTTGTATTAATTTCCTGAGAAATGTTCTATTGCCCCTCCCAGCAGCCTGCATCTTTATCAGTTAACAGTTAATCCATGCTTGTCTTTAGTGTGACGCAGCAGTGAGTCAGAGCCGTGCAGCTGGACTCACACTCCCAGTGTGAGAGCTCATTATCTCAGTTTCCTGCTCAGGCTTCCTCAACAATCAGATGCAAAGGCTGATGTTTATTTCTCAAGTCTAAAACACTCAAAGTTATCATGGAAAACATACCAAGAATTATGTGATATGATTTTGAAATGACGGTCGTAAGGATGATTATTGATGCAGGGTCGCCTTACTGACTGAAATACCTCAAAAACTCTCAGATGAATTGCTACGACATTTTGTCGACATTCATCTTCCTGGTAGGACAAATCCTAGTGACTTTAGTGATCTAATTACTTTTATCTAGCACCATGAGGTTAAAGGTAGAGACGCTAACATTTGTTTGTTGTGGATTGTAAACACAAATTAGGCCCCTCCTCCTGAGCTCAACGCCACCAGAAGTATCGTAGCATTTATGTACACTGCTTGTGCCTACGTAGGAATATTACATTTATTTTAATGGAAAAGTTGATAATTTATCAAGCTAGCACAAGCCAGTGTTGAAAACTTGCCGACTTTGTTGCTAGATCTGGCGACTTTCCAGACCCCCTTGGCAACTTAAATTGACAAAAGCAACCAGCGACATTTTCTGGTCTTTGGGAGAAATGTTTGTGTTGACACCAAAAAGTGGCTGTCTGTTTAATTCTGCTTTGTGTTTGCAATTCTTTTTTCATTATCAGTTTTTTGATTGAATTTTAACATGAAAAAGGATAGAAAAAAACAGTGAATATGTAGGTCCAAACATATTTAGGCTATTTTTCACTCCCTATTTGTCACTCTCCGACAATGTTAATCCTTTCTCAGCCGTGTAATGTCCGTTATATGCAAATAACTATTTTATTATTTTAATTATTAGTTGATGACATCAACTGGCTTCTTCTGGCTACTTTTAGGACAGCCAATAGCTACTTTCCTTACTGAGGAGTTGGCAGCACTGGCACAAGCTAACCGCTGGTGTTTGGCACCTACCTGTCCAACAGAAAGCAGGCTACCTCCGCGTCACTCTTCATCTCCAGCCTCTCCTTCAGTGCTTGAAAGCGGCTGAAAGCCAAACTGAGATTCACTCTTGTTCTGACACGAGTTTCATCCACTTGTTTAACTTCACAAAGGCTATATTTCCTTTTCTTTGCTGCTACGTCGGCATCCGCCACTTACTTTGGTCTGAATGGCGTCCATTCACAATATTTTTTCCATGTCCAACCTCACTTGCGCGCTGTCATTGGCTGGAGGAAACACACCCACTCCCCACCAAAAAAACACCCAGACTGAGGGGCAGTTTACACAGCACAAGGTTTTGCATCAGACCGTAAACTTTTGTTGTGGTTCGGCCTTCTTTTTAAATCAAAACATCGACATACGGGCAGAGGGCGGGGCTCTGCAGACACAGTCACCGCCACACGTCTAGGTGACCAGAAGTAATGATTGAACCGGATTAATTTTGTAGAAGTCTTTTTATTTTCTTTTGTTTTTTAGGAAAACGCTACTGACTCTGTCTTTAACATCTGTGGTTTTGTGTAACATGTCTCGACATCTTGTCGTGTTCCACTCAGGATTAGTTGCACTGGCGTTGGTGATCCTCAGACTTTTTAAATCCAGCACTATCATCAGGTCAAACTTTTAATTTTTGGATCACTTTACAAATAAATACCTGCAAATAAAAACATTCCCATCAGCCTCAGCATGTACTTTGTGCAATGCTAATGAATGTTGACATGCTGGGATTTCATTTTTAATGCTAAAGGAAAAGAGGAACTCTATAGTCTTAAAGCAAAGAGTTTACTTACAGCAAGGTTCTCTGTAGGGACAAATCCTCCACAAATATTTAACACCACATGTATAAATGTGACTGCAAATGGATAAAAAAAAGTCTGACTTGAGGTTTTGTTGCAGTTTAGCAGTGAGGAATGTCGGCCAAGCGAGGGGCTGCTTTCTCACCAAGAGCTTGTCTGATTCACTCTGAATCATGAGCCAAGAAGCTCATAAAACAACAGTTTACAATGAGTGCGGTTTGTTCTACAGCCAGGCTTTGTCTCCGCTTGTCGCTGCTCAGATCAGTGGTTTACATTCTGCAGATGATACGTGATGACGACATCCGTCCTCAAAGGGATCAGAGCGTTTAGTCAAACAGCGGCCATCTGTGTTTGTGTTCTGGTTCAAGTTTCAGAATCTACGAGAATAAACTTTCCAACCACAGGACTTCAGTGAAAGCACTGTACTTTTTACTGTGTTCGTTTCATTTCTATTGTCCTGTTCTGCTGATTTATGATCCATGTTTCATGTTTTCTAGCTGTAACTGTGTCTCAGGCTCAGTGATAAATCATTTTAAATATCAAAACAACAGAATATAACGGATGGATTGTTATTAGTTTTGATTATTTCTGCTGAAGGAGAATGAAGTTAGACATTAATCTAAAACTGATGAGGCTGCTGAGTCCTCAACTGAACCAGAAAACACTCAAACAGGTCACGAGAAGGAAGGAAGAAGTGATCGAGATAATCTCTGCAGCTAAGTGATTCACTGTTAATCACTGTTGGAAGGCTGAGAAACTCTGGTCAAACAGTTGAGTCAAATGATCTTAATTGTTTCCAGCTTCTCCTTTTTTTTGTTCACATGGACAAACTGAAACTGTACATTCACAGGAGTTTCCTCCACTGTGACTCAACTGGCTCACACAGGACAGCAGGTGTGTTTTAAAAAAAGGTGGCATGATGTTTTTAAGACCTTGAAACAGTTAACTTAAAAAGCTTTGGTCAGATTTATCCTCCATTCATCCCTCAAGAGAAATCTGGTCTGGGACCATGTTTAATACAGATGTTTGGCCAACATTAACATGTAATGTGAGGCGTTTCTAGATCAACGGTCACAATGAGGTTTATTGCCAAGTTTTTATATACAAGGGATTTACCTCAGAGTAATGAAGCTGTCTTATAAATTTAGATTTTATTAAATGGACGGTTGACTTTTGGATATAAAAGGTAAAGTGTGACCCATCTCTATAGTGACTGCACGAGTCATTATGAGAAAATCTTGAAATTTATGAGTTTCCCGTAGGGGTGTGTAAACATGGAACTTACAGAGGTAAAGTTTGATTACCAAGTGATGCAACAAGTAACAGAAGTGGACAAAGTCATTGTTTTGCAAGTCACAAGTATGTTTCAAGTCTTTGCTCAAGTCTTGAGTAAAGTTCCCAGTAAAGACAGGCAAGTATCAAGTGAAGTCAAAAATCCTAAACTTTGAATTTTGAGCCCTAAACAAGTTATTAGTACTGCTCTAATCTGTTAAAATCGCACAAATCCTAAATGCTTTCCCAAATTTTTATTTGCTTCTTAGAATAACGTTAACACAAGACGTCAACGTAACTCACTACTCCATGGTTTGGCCCTTAATATTGACTGGATGTTGTCAGATGCTTCAAACAAAGTGGATTCTTGGGGAAAAAGTGTCGACTTGCTGAAAATGAAAAATGTTAACGTTAGTTGATTCAGGAAATGAAGGTAAATATATTGGTTTATGGCACTTTTTAAGTAACGTACCTTTAAATCTCAAGTATTCTCAAGTCAAAAGACTCAAATCCAAGTGAAGTCACGAGTCATTGGTGTTCAAGTCAGGTTGTAAATCTTTTATCATGTCGAGTCTGAAAGCATCAAATTTGGCGCTCAAGTCTGACTCGGGTCCAAGTCATGTGACTCAAGTCCACACAGCTGACAAGTAGCTGAAGTTAAAATTCACAAAAACAAACAGCAAAAGATGAACATCAAACAGTGAAAAATAAACTGGATAAAAACAAGAATCCAAAAAAATGACGGATGAAAGCTTAGATGCCAGAAGTTTGAATAAAATCCCAAGTAGTGAACAAACTCCAGGAAGCAGCTGCCTCCTATCATGTTTGGCTTCCTGTGGTCAAACTCTTTTGTGTTGTAAACGTCTGTGCTGATGTTCCCACCACCTTAGTTTAGCATGTTAACGCTGTAACTGCTAAATAGCAGGAACAGGGTACAGCCGAGGCTGATGGGATTGTTTAAGTTCTATCATTAAAATAAATTAACAAACAATTTAAAGGAACATCCCAGTCTATTTTTGACTTGCCACCATTGGCAGAAATCACCCCTATCTTCTGCAAAGTTTGTTCAAATGTGACCATGTGTATACTTGAACAGATGTCAGGCTGCATTTTTAAAGCCCATTCACTGTCATCGATGTTGAAACAGGGCATAGAAACACTACAGGACATGTCAAAGTTGCAAGGTATCGGTAATTCACCTTTCTAAGGAGAACATCTGTGTTTGTTTGGTCAAAAATCAGTGAGAGAGAGAGAGGAGCTGTGGAGACCAAAGTTATTACGCCTGGAAAAATAGTTCCTTACAACTGCTGCCTTCCTAGCTGGAATATTAGCATGAAGAAGGATTTTGACACAGATGTTCTTTTTAACTAACGCTGTCACACATTTTCAGCTACTTTCTGTAACGTTTATTGAATATGGACAAAATGTAAACAAACACCAGATCTCCTAGATAAAGTTATTTTGGGAAAAATGTGCGGGGTTTATGTAAACTATGTGGCCGATGTTGACAAAGGACAACGACATGACACCTTTAAGATGTTTTGATCACAAACGATAATGTGGGAGAAGTTAAAGTGTTGACCTGATGATGGCGCTGGATGTAAAGTTAAGCAGCTTCCTAAGTTTTGAAGCAGGATCAGAGATGGTTCAGATTTTAGGATCATTTTTTGTTGAATCTTTAACAGGCTATATTTTCAGGTTGAAGACCACGCAACAATAAATTTGATGGAAATCTGTTGAATGTTTCTTCCTTCAGAAAAAAAGTCGTTGACTGACAGACGGACTTGAAGACTGACATTGCCTTTCAAGCTGCTAGCTCGCTGAAAACAGCTGAAAATTATTTGATTTTTTAATTCCTTAACTACCATCTGCCACCAAAAAATCCAGTCCTGCCTGGGCTTCACCTTTAATGTCTGTTATGTGTCTTTTGCCAAGCAGCCGGTGGTAGAAAGTAACTTAGTACATTTACTCAAGTACTTCCAAAAATAAACACATACTGAGGTTAAAACCATGAACATCAGAATCATGCCAAAGTCATTTTATTTGATTAACAGGCAAACATTTGATCTTTATACAACAAAATTTCGAAAAATTAAACATTCAGAGACAATTTAAAACCATCAGATGGAAAAAAATACTTAAATGGAAAGAATCTGACAAAGTGAGTTACTTAAATACAAACAAAATATCTTTTCCATTGCACTTCAACTTCATAAATACACCTCTGAAGGTTAAAGTCTTTCTCCAAAAGTAACCAACAGTTGAGTCACGATGTGACAGAGTAACTGCAGTACATTCAACCATTTACATCCTGAGTGTCTCTGCACTCTGATCCAATCGTTCACGTCCAAAGATGCATCTGTGCTACGATGTTCTATAGAAACCAGACGGTGTCACATGACCATGTTAAACGCCACGTTCATGTCATACAGGAGAGACGTCAGAGTCTCAAGTTTAAATCTTCACAGGAGGTGACTGATCGATTATTCAGCAACTGATTGACTTTTTCAAGCAGAACAATAAAATATTCTCTGATGACAGCTTCTTTATGAGACTCTGCTGCTTTTCTTTGTCTTTATTTCAAATTGTGTCATTTGGGTATCAGACTATTGTTTGGTTTAAATGAAATCTCAATATGCCATCTTGGGCTCTGGGAAATTTTTTAGGCTTTTTTCAACCATTTTATTGCATTTTTTAAACAAAATCTTTAAAAAAAAATGATTGCTAAAACTTGAAAAGTGAAGGAATAAAGCTGGAGCTGACTTGCAGGTTTACAACATCAGATCATTTAAGATCAAGTTTAATAACAACATAATTAGTCAAGTAAGGGAAAAAACAGAGTGTTGACTTTAAAGCACTATGTCCACTTTAGTTGTTTACTCTGAGTGATGGAAACTGTAACTTAGCAGCTGGGAATCCCTGTTACATTGTTATCGAATGATCTGTTGATTATTTTTCTTCATTAACTGATTCATTCTTCTTTTTCAGATGTTAGAATTCTTTATAGTAAAATCATTTTTCAAAGCAAAAGTGAAAAGCTGCTTGCTTTGTGCAAACAGCTGTCCCAAACCACAAGATGTTCACTTCACTGTCATAGGAGCCAAACAAAAGCAGCACATCTTCACGTGCGTGTTGGGTATTCATTTTTTAAAATGACTTGGCCTTTCAGTCACAAACTGATTCAACAAATGCATTTCCAGCTGCGTTTTTTAAGCATTTTGGAAAGAGAGAGTGGAAGCATGGGAAGCAGAAAGCAGAAAAACTGCATGAAGGTGCGACAGATTTAGGAGATAAACAGTGTGTACAGAGTGACTCTAACGTCTGTTAAAGCTCTGAAAACATCAGATCTGTGTGGAGCGATGACGAGGCTGAAGCATTACATTACACATGAACGATCATGTTTTCACACATTGTATTCATTCATTCATTCATTGTTGCAGCTAGTCTGTGGTGCTCCACGCAGCTCGTCATATTCACGTTAGAGTCATAAAGGGAAACGCACTCATTTACATTTTCTTCTTTTGAAATCTGCATTAAATTTGGGTGAATCTCCGAAGGACTCAAAGTTTCAGCTCTGTGTGACACGAACGCAGCACGAACCATCCAGTGAAATAGAATGTGCACATAAATGAGACAGTCACTGTTTCCTACAGACAGTTAAAAAGACATGTACAGTATGGACATCGTATAAACAAAATGGCCAGCCACGTCTTTCCCAAATATCATGACAAACACCTCTGCCTATGATACATAACACTTTATTAAAAAAAAACCTAAATCAAAATAACATTTACACAGAATCTGACCCCAGGCGGTGTTGATTCAAATCAAACTGATGGAGTGACGTTAACAGTTCCTGTCGTGGTTTGACCGTAAATCCTGGGACAGTTTTGGCAGCCTGGAACGACGCGAGTCTTCACAGAGAGGATACATGGGAGTATCAAAGTGCGTTTTGCTTGATTGTAATTTCCTCCTCGACCCTCCACCCCACCCCCGACCACTTCCTGTGTTCTCCATGCATGTAACAAGTTTAAACTCGTTCCCATGTTTCTGTCCAATAAATCCACCTCAAACGCCCAAATCTGCTGCTACAGTTCTGCACTAACAGTAGAAACGAGTATCGTGGGTTTTTATGGATTATCATGAATATTTGTGCAGCAAAAGGGACAAAGTGAGTGACACAGCTTCATGGTTTTGTCATGTCAAAACAACATTATTCACTGTTAAACCTTCCACCATGTGAGACGATAGGAGTGGACAGATGCTGCTGAGCATGTATGAACTCCATCTTTTTTTTTTTCCCCCAAACATCAGGAGAGAAGATCCCGAGTCCATGTACAGCTGTACAATGTGTGACGCCACTGTGCTGCGTTCACAGCTCACAGTCTTTAGTGTTACTCGGAGCACGGGCAGGGATGGAGGACACTGCTCACGCGTTTCTCTTTTTTAATTTTGTCGTTAAAGTTTCGTATTTCGTCCAACTCCAGTCTTGGTCCTTGAGAGAGGGAAACCAAAGGAAAGAGATGTGTTTAAAAAAGCTCAATATTACCTTTAATAACTGTTCAAAACGCTTTTCACTTCCTATCTAATGATCCTGAATATATATCCAATGCTCTTTAATGCAGCTGCCTTTTTTACTACATTCATGTTTATTTACTTGCAGGAAACATTCTTCTTTGCTGGAACATTTCTTACTGCTGCAAACTGTTGTTTGTGCTTAAAGAAGTCTGTTGAGGAGGCGGTCCTTCAATGTGGCATCATTCACACATTGTTACTATATGTATCAACATACAGTTTCAGTCCAAACAGTTTTGGGATCTCTTTGAGAAAACCTGTCCACTAGAGAGTTCCTGGAGAGTTTAACACCTTTAAAGGCTTTTTTTTTTGCTGGCATTAACAACGCCGACAGAAACCCCCTGAGGCAACGTGAGCCAGCCCGTGGCTGATGTTTCAATGTCACTTCAGTTTTTTGTGAATAATGACAACAAATGAAAGCTACTGCATTCCCGCCTCACGCTTTTGTCCAGAATCACGTGCTGAACAGCATTAAACCTCAGAGAAGATACGACAACAACAACATGATTTTGTAAATGATGGTTGCTGGCACTGGCTCCTGAGTTCAACCAATCAACGTACACTAAGTACACGTCTGCATTTCTGCAGGAGTTTGCACTGGTATGGGTGACATAAAAATCCGCCCATGTCAATGAAGGTCCCAAGGGTCTGCACGAACCCGTGTGGATGTCCGCATGCAGCCCAAAACTTGACGCAACATTTTGACCTGACCTGTTTTACTAAAGAAAACACTGATTCACAGCAACATTTCAAAATGAAAGATTTCCCATTTCAATCATCAACAACAACAACAACAACAACAACAACAACAACAACAACAACAACAAAAGAATATAATATGCCCCATTCAGGTAGGAATGTGCTCTCCTTCATGTCTGCAGAACTTTTATTTTTGTCTCCTGTTGTCTCTGCCTGGATGACACAGATTTAGTTGTGGCTGCAACATTAGTAACATCAGTCTGATTAAAAAAGACAGAAAGGAAGTGCAGCCACTACAACCTCTGTGGTTATCTTCTGTTTATTTTTTATGCACTGCATATCCTGAATAACCAGACTAGAATGGACCTTTGTTTTAGTATGAATGAAACTGCTTTCCCAGTTTGCATGAGCAGATAGTATGTTTAAGCCTTTACATCACTAAAGTTCCTCTGGTGCTGTGAAAGAAGCTTCTCTGGAGTTGGAGCTAAAAAAGTTCCTCAGTATGAAAAACTATTAAACGGAACTGCAACAAAACAGGAGGCTGTCTGTGAATGTTCTCATTCGTCCAGGTCATAGCTATCTGGGCAATTATATCGAAGGCAACTGGACTTAGTAATATGTCTGTGAAGATGTTTCGCCTCTCATCCAAGGGGCTTCATCAGTTCCTAGTCTAGTCAGATGTGCGTGAACTGATGAAGCCCCTTGGATGAGAGGTGAAACGTCTTCACAGACATATTACTAAGTCCAGTTGCCTTCGATTTAATTGCCCAGATAACAAAACAGGTTTTTAGACAGATGAGATAGTTCCTGCGGTCCGAAGCTGTGAATGCTGTCTGAGTGATCGGCTCTCCAGCACGCTGAGGATCCATCAGGTTTTTTCTCTTCTGAGAGCTCAGCGACTGTAATCAGATCATCTAAGATGTGTATTCATACCAGCTGTGCAGAGCCTCAAAGGGCCATTCACCACAGTGTTCAAAAGCCAAATGGTATTTTACATGCTGCTGCACTTTGTGGCACATTGCACCTTTTGTTATGAATATTGAACAATATTTTGTTATTAGATGTGCACAATAATATTATCAAGTTGAACTGACTAGGCTGATCAGGCTCATCCCTACCTGTTTTCATCTCATGACAAGTAACTACATTTTTAACAGACATCTGACATTCAGATCAGTGTCCTGTGTTTCTACAAGGACACTCGCAAATCAAGTGTAAGAATTTTTTTTTTTTTTTTTGGATAATTTGATGGCTGAAACTCTACAAATTAAGAGCCGTAAACTCACCACGATGCTCTTGGTCTGTTCATCAGCAGCTTCCTGCATCAGGCTGGTCAGCTGACTGAGGTACTTTTGGTTCTCCTGCAGCAGTCGCGGGGCAGCATCACTGAAGAAGACACACAAACACACACATACAGATTGTTTGCCATGACTTAATCACATGAGACCTCCAACATATTTACAGTGTTTAGTATTTAACCTCAGGGTGAAAGGCACTGACCTACAAAATCATCAAAAGCAGGAAAACATCATCACACTCACATCACTCAACTGCCTTTCACAGCTCATTATAAAAGCTCAAACATGTCACACAGTTCCGTTCTGTTTAGGTTGTGAAAAAAGTCAGATGGTAATGATATTTATAACACAGGAAGTATGTAACCCTGCGGCTTTTTTCATGTTGTATTTTTGCATTATGTGTTATTAGGTCAACAGAAAAACAATCAGAAAAAACTCTACAAACTGATCTAAATTTAATCACAAACAGAAAACGAGTGTAAAACAAGAGTTCAGAGTTCAGAGTCAGTTCCTGCCGAGCACGAAGGGAGCGCAGCACACTGATGTACATCTAGCAGGAACGGGTTCTAACTTTTATTAGCAAGTTTTCCAAGTTATATCACTTCATCAACATCAACACCTGTGTTTCCTTACCACAGGTATGTGGCCACCAGGGGGCACACACACACACGATGAAGGTGAGGGGGAGAAAATACCAGTGTTGTGTTTACAGATTGTTTCTACTGCCCAGTGGCCAAAAAATGTGCTAATACAGGCTAAATCACACACAAACACACACAAGCACGCACAAACACAATGTGTAGAGCTGACTTAAAGGGTCGGATTATTCATGCATTCACTTATTTAAACATAAAACAGGTGCAGGCACTGACAGAGAAATAATGTGACCTATGATTGCTGTACATAAAAAAAAAAAATCAATCAGTCGGTTGGTTACCTGTCGTTGGGCCCAGGCAGAGATGTGAGGGGATGCGGGGAGCTGACTGGTTGTGCCGATTGTGACCACTGAGACACCTGCAGCAGGTTGGACGACTCTGGACTTGCCGCTATCGAGTTCCGTGACGAGTTTTGAGCCTGAAGGACAGAGACAGACAGAGATCACACACGCAGCAATATTAAACACATCATCTCTGATAACTCAAGACCCAAGACGTAACAGAAGACAAAGTACCACAGAGCTGGAGACTCACAGAAGACTGACAGAACTGACATTTCAGAGATGCAGGATGGAGAGTGAGGAGCTGAAAATGTTACTTGGTTGACAGAAAATTTATTGTTAAACAACAAGCAAAAACGCACCTAAAAGCTCCTAAACTGTGAGTTTTAATGTGTAGTATTGATAGCAAATTAAATCTATTTGAGTTTAAAAAGTTGGTCAGACAAAAACAACAGTGTGAAGAAATCAGTTTCTTATTAATTTCTGCCATCAAACCAAACCATTATCAGTTCCTCAAAAAAATAAACTGATAATGAAAACAATCCCTTGGACTGCACAGCAGTTTGATCAAATTACAGCTGAGTATTAAAACAAGCAGATAAAGATCTTCTGTTCCCTATAAACATGTGACATCTGAGCACTGATCAACAAACATTTTAACTCAAACTCAAATTCATCCTATAAAAAAAATGAAAGAAAACCTAGAAATATTTGATTTATGGCCACAGAGGGAGATTTGTTTTGTGTGAACTAACATGCAGAGTCACTCACACATGCGATCTTCAGTAAGTGCCAGAACTCTCTCTGTCGCTTGATCTGCATCTGCATCACAGTGTTGTCGGCATCTTTAATGCTCTCCAGCGTTTTCTCAATGCGTGGGAACAAGTCGATGATCTTCTGTTTGCTGATCAGGATCTTACTGTTCAGACAAATGCACAAAGGTTGACATTAGCGTTAGCATTAGCATTAGGACCGTGGCTCTTTAATGGCTGCTAAGATCACAGAGCAGAATAAAACTGAGTGTGGCTGATGGGAGCTGGACTCTTACCTGAGGTGTGTGTACAGATCTTTGAGGACCTTGTCTTGGTTCTGGACGGTCTGAATGATGGCCTTCACCATCTCAGAGCTGTCACTGCTCACATCTGGCTCAGGTGCTGAGAGACAAACATCGGATAAACTACTGAACACACAATTCAGCTGATCAAATGTGCTCATTTGACAACAACAGATTAAGCAAATAAATTTGATTAAAAAGTTTCTTACTTTTGCATTTCATCTTCAGGTGCTTGTAGAGCTCGATCGCCTTTTCTTCTCTGCAATAAAATGAGCTAGTCACTTTTATTTATCAGATTGAATTCTGAAACCCTGCCTGAGGCTCAAATGACACATACTAGTAAAAAAGGTTTGACTGAGTAAAAGCAACAGCTGCTTTTTTTGTGGTTCTTGAATCAGCAGCTGAGTGAGCTTTAACACATTTTCAGATTTACAGCCAGCTCTCACGAAGGTTAATGCAGTTGCTTAGAAGAAAATCTCTGCACATTAGTCAACAGATCACCAAACATGGCTGATAATCAACTGTTGATAAACTGTGTTGTTGACATTGTGGAGTGCTTGGCGTCAGTGTGACTTCTCCTAAGATTAACACTCACAGCTGCTCCATCTTGTCTCCTTGGCGTCGAGCATACGGGCTCCGCTGAAGCTCCACTATCTCCGAGTGCAGAGCCATGATCTCATCGTCCAGATGGCTCACCTCTGCCACCTGCAGGACAAACCAGGAACATGCAACATTTGTTCTGAGAAAAAGATCATTTTCTTGTTTTCCCCCTTTTTTTTCCACATTACAGTTTATTTTTTAAATGAACATTACAAAGACACACAAATAAGAGAAAACAGAAGTGGGAAGTAATGAAGTACAAAGACTTTGTTTCTGTATTTAAGTAGATTTTTCAGGTACCTGTACTTGACTGAGTATTTATTTTTCTGACAACCTTTGACTTTTCCTCTCTACATTTGAACACAAATATCTGAACTTTCTCCTCATTCCATTTTCCAAACAGACTCGATACTTTAGTTTGAATGCGTTTGTCTTTTTGGCTGAACTCAGGACACTTTACCAACCCAAAATGTCTCTATTTGACATTCTGGAAATGAGACTCAACAATCAACTCATTTTCTGGTGCATTTAGGAACAGCTCAGACAAATCCTACTGATTCTACCTTTTAGTTTAATAGTCTTTGCTTTATATTAATATGACATGAGCTTCAGTCAGCTTTGCACTCCTTCCCCTGTTTACTGTCTACTCTTCAGCGTTCCTGTCTGAGAAAAAAAGACCCAAAAAGCCCCAAAAATATCTTAAGAATTTGAGTCAGTACCTCTTCTTTTACCAGTCTTTTTTTTTTTTTTACACAAGTATCTGTACTTCTACTTGAGTAAAGAATGTGTGTACTTTTGCCACCTCTGCTCTTCACCCCTCTTCTTTTAAGGTTTGCTGCTAATGGGGACCAGGCCCTTGCAAACAGCTCAAGCAAACCTCTCAGCACATGTGATAACCTCTCCACTGTAAATGGCGGTCATAAGTTTTACTACAACATCATGTCTGGAGGGTCTTCATCTTAATATTTTTGTAAAACAGTGAGCCGTGCAGCTTATAGACCATTTCTAAAAGTGTGTCTTTAACTACGTTCATACGTTCATGTATCTAATCCCAGAACAAAACTAAGTAGATTTAGAGGTGTATCAATCCCAAATATTTTCATGTTCTTAAACTGACAGCTAGAATTTCACAGCACAAGCAACATTTTCTTTTTTTAAAAAGAGGCATCACCTGTGCAAAAGCAGCAGCTCTCTCCTCATTCTCCTGCCAGGCTTTCAGCATCTTCTCAGAGGCTTCAGACAAAAACAGACAGCTCATAAAAACAAACATCTTGTTCAGTGCTATAAATAGCACATGTGAAATATTCCCATGTGTTAATGTTTTCCTTTTGAGGGTCAAAAATCATGAACAGCTGCCAGTATACACTCACATATGCCATAGTGCATCTGATCACTGTATTTTTCCAGGTCGTACTGGATGCTGCTCTTGAAGAAATCCAGCTTGGCCTTCAGCTGCTGTGAGAAGCCGAACATGCTGTTCTTACACCTGGTCAGGTTGGTGTTGTAGCGCAGGAGGCTCAACCTGGAGGAAGGGAGACGACAAACAATAACAGTGGAAGTGGAAGTTAGCTCTGTCAAGGACCACAGTGTGAGAAGACATCATCAATAAAGGAAGATAATTCTGGATTTTTTGTAATTAGCATTTGAAACATTTTTGGTGAGAAAAAACCGATAAGAACTGAGAGATTACAGCCGTGTGTCATGTGACTCACATGGCTGCTCTCTGCCCTTGGAACAGACGGCTGTAATCCTCCTTCAGGCCACAGATGTAGCTCACAGCTTCACCCCAAACCTTCTTCAACACAACCAACGGCAGCTGGATCTTGGCTTCTTGCACTATGGAGTTAAAACAAGACACATGATAGTTGCACTTACCGGTGTCAAAACACAGTGAAGAACACTGGAAACACTGCAGGTCAGTGAAGTTAGATTATTGTTCATCAAGGCAAAATATACCAGTCATTAAAGAATCAGGTTTATGACTGACTACCAAACTGACAGATGAAGAAGTTTGATGGAAAATCTGCAGAAATAATTTGTTAAATACATTTAAATTGATGCACCAAGACCTTTAACAGTTTCACATCTCTATTTTAATGAGACTCTCTCCCATGAAATCACCGATAGTGTTGACTTTATCAGGCAGCTGTCTGGCGCTGAAGGGACCGGAGTACGTGGTGATGCTCTTATCAAACAGGTAGACGATGTAGCTGTCCCACCCTCTCTGCACAGGAGAGAAGAAAACCAACATTTCAACAAGCTGCAGATACATTTCCTGCAGCTCCAAAGAGCGCTACTTAGAGATTCAACGTCCCTCAGCACACACACACACACACACAAACACACACACACAGTGTGTGTGAATCATATTACCTGCAGATGTTTTTTCTGCATCATTTTAGATTTTTAGAGCTAAGGCAAACCTTTGCACACCTACTCTGTGTCTCTGTGAAGGTTCCAGCAGGAGGCTTTGCTTAATTTAGCATCAGGAGAGATGAATGATGATATGTTGATGCTAAATCACGTGCAGATTCAGGGCCGGGGTTTCTAACGTAGCAGAGCAGCACTTTGCTGTAATTTACTGAAAGTCAGACACTTATTTAAGTGTTTATGGGCACCGATCTCACCTCCACTTCTCTCTCTCTATGGTTGTCAAGCAGACTATCAGGTGCACAAATCTCCCTAAAAAACCCCAAACACATCTGTGGGTGTGTGAAAAACCCAGAGCAGGAACTCGGGCGTGGACCGTGGGTGCAGACTCGTGGTGGGGGGAAACGTTAATATAGCGTCATATCGCGATATGTGCATGACGATACTGTATCTGTTCAGCGATAAATTCTGAATTAAGTCCACTTGACAGTGCTAAGCGCTCACTGTCTGGTGAGGTAAAAAAAAATGTAACTGAAATAAGATGAATAGACTGAAAACTATCTTATTAGATGAAACAGAAGATGTTTACAAAGTTTTATTTTGGTAAAATGACATGCAGTTAAAAAAGGTGAAAAAGTGCAACATATGATATCACAAAACTGTGACAATATCATAAAACAGCTTAAAGCATAACTAAACCACTTTTTTCAGCTTAAAACTGATGCTAAAAAGTGTTTAGTAGAGTTTTTGATTGATTCTGGTCTCAGCTGTGACATTTTAGTGCAAATTAATTGAAGTTTACATACTGCGTTATTATTGTGCGTAGTGACTGCCCTCTACTGGTTGAAACCCTGCTATTGCAAACAAATTTTCCTTTCGGTTGATTAGGAGATTCATGACGTGTCTGTTAGTCGCTTTTGTCACCAAACAAGCCCTGCATCCTGTCCCCTCTAAAAAAAATAAGGGCTCACGATTCGGAAGACTGTGGCGAGAGGAGACATACTCAGTCACTCCAACATCTTTCCCATGCCCCTCCCACACATCGCCCAGGAAACAGTCCACACACACCTAAACTACCACCTATAATTACCTTAAACTATGCAATTTTCCTGGTCTACTCTCAGTTAAGCCCCGCCTCCTACAGCTGCCTGAATTGATTTTTTTTTTTTTTTAAGTTTTAGATGCACTTTTTGAATTTCAGGAAGGATGCACATCAGTCAAAACTTCAGAGACTTAGTTACACTGTAAGTATCATGATAATAACATATTGCAGAGCCTCTGGCAATTCACACCCCTAGCGCAGACCTCAGCCACCTTCCTCCTCTCTCTGGTTCTCCAGCAGTCTACCAGGAGCACCAACCAAAAAACTTACCACTCCATCGAGGACACACTGCGCCGCAGGCTTCCTTGGATCCAGCGACACGCCCGTCTCCTGCAGCAGCTCTTGGTTCACCACCTCAATCTTTGTCTCGGCCTCAATGCGTTTCTGCAAACTGTGGAGACTTTCGTCCGGAGCCAGCTGGAAGGAGTGAACCTGAGCTGTGGTCATGTTCAGGATGTGGACGTTCTGCAGAGACACAAGATGAGCTGTTAAGTACAAAATTCAAATTATTCACTTTTCACACACTGACTGTTCTCTGAAATGGCTGATTTACTGAATGACCTAATAAAGAAGGACTTCAGTGACTTTGCACAACACTTGGACTTATGAAAGACGTTTAAAAAGGACGTATTCTTCTTCTTTGCGAACACCTGACACCTGTATTACCCACAATGCAACTCATGTGGGAAGATGAGGCTTGCAGCAGTAGAAAAACATTGTTTTGCAATCAGTACAGACTCTTGTGTTGTGTTGGCACCAGAATAAAAAGATATTTGACAAAACCCCCAAGGAATGACAGAACAGTCATCAACATTTTTTACATTTTAAAAATGAAGTTTATCCATTTACAAGAGTAAAATGTAAATTCTGGTGGACCAACACACAGCAGTGATGAAAGGCTGCATCTTTAGTTGAAACTGAAGCTCTGCCAGTCGTTCACCTTCATATTCAGAATCTGCTCCAGCACATCGAAGCACAGAGGTTTCTTGGTGTCTGCGCTGACTCTTCCTCCTCTCTGCACAGGATCCCACTTCAGCATCAGCTGCAGCAGAGCTTCCATTGGCTCCAGCAGTGTCCTGAATGACGGCAATTAACAGACATGTTTAAACACTGTCCACACACAGATTTTTATCCCTTAACTTTTAAGGACCAACGGACAACAATGCATTCTCTATTCCGTGGAAGAAGAAAAAACTGCACCACTGCCTCATAAACAGTGCTTGTAGTGATGTACTGGTGGAGGTCAGAGGGTCCCGACCTGCTCAGGTTGTTGGGGTAGGGGAGGTGTGTGGAGAACTTGACTTCTCCGTTCAGTTCCTCGACAGCCATGATGTCTTTTGGACCTTTATTCCTCACTTTGCTCGCCCTGTGGATGAGAGGAGACGAGACGGTGATGATGGATAACAGACACACTCCAGTAACTTAAAAACTTCAGGCCAGTTATCCAAACCGACCTGCTTCTGTTATGTCATTGTCTAACACAGACCCAGCTAGACAGTTGCTGTGATTTAATTTTGTTGTAGCACTTCTTCTTATAACGTTGCCACGGTTTCCTGTTTGTAACCTCAATTATTTGCCTGTCTCTTTCCTTATACCAGTTTAAATCTGTCTGAAATGCACTACCTTATGCATTTCCACAAGAAGTCAATTTACTAAGCTGATAGCACATATCTGATTCAAAAACCTGTGCATGATGCCTGTATGTTTATATCTGACTGAATTATGAATTTCAGGAGTAAAAGCTTGGATGTAATTGTAGAGTTTGGCACTACGTGCAGGTTTCCCTCTCAGGGCTCAAGTTAAATGAGGACTAGGCTAACTCTACTTAAATTAGTCCACACCAAACTAATGGCTTTCTGAGACATTGCTTTACTCCAGATTAATAAGTTCTACACCACAGAGTCTCTGACTAAGGTAAGCAAGGATTAGTGACATCATTTTATGGAAGCCCATTTAGACTAAAGATGTGCATATGGTGCTAAAGTGAAGATCCTATAAAAACCTGGGGTGGAATATGTCCGTGTGGGCAGTGAGCACAGTGTGTGGAATTGGAGTTAGACACCTGACATAGCAAAGCATAGACAAAGAAAACATTCAAAGAATTTCAGTGGAATCAAAAAGAACCTCTTTAAAGAAATGGTGCTATTGTACCCTACAATTATGAACAAAAGCATGATTCAGGAACAGAAAGCAAAAAGAAGAACACATGGACTGATATTTTGAATGAATTTATCTCAAATGTAAAAGTAACCAGACGGACACTAGGCCAGTTTCCCATACAGGGATTGAGCTCAGTTACAGACTATATCACATTTTAAGTCTGGACTTGAGAAATGGCTTTCTCAAACATGGACAAGAATAGTGTCAAACTTGCCCTAGTCTTGATTTAAACAATCAGACATCCAAAAGGAAGATTCCAGCTGAACCACCTGGCCAGAGGCAGATTTAACTTCAGATTCAAGGCTGTTCGCCTCAAGGTCCACCTTAATAGATTACCTCGACTATTTCAATTATCCAAGTCTACCATCATCTGTAGACAGAGGCAACCCATCAATGATTTTGATGACTAATTCTAAGACTAGTCCAGGCTTAATTCCAGTATGGGAACCGGCTCCAAGGGCTTTAAATGCCTTGAATACCTCAAATGCTTCACAACCTTTGCTGAAACTTCTGTCTAAGAATCAGAGTTGGTCAGCAATCAAATAAGCAAAATGAACTACAAAAACAAACTTGTTCAGAGTGCCTGCATGCATCTGTTCCTTCACCTCACTCTGCAGACTGACAAGGTAACTTTTCTAAATTAAGTCTTCACTACAATTTTATCCAACTAAGCTATCAGGTCATATAAATCCTGAGCAACGTGTACATGCTTATCAGGTGAACTCACCACTGCACAGGTTGAAGGTTGTGCAGAAAGGGGCGGAAACCACAACTGCATTCAAACACCATCGTGCCAAAGCTCCAGTAGTCCACGGTAACAGTGTACGGCTTATTCTCAAAGAGTTCAGGTGCCTGCAGGGAAAGAACGATGTATTTCAGCAGGATTCATTTGTGTTACATCAAAAACTTTCACATTTTTCTCTCTATTAATACAACAACTAATCATAATATTTTTTACGTAACAACACAGTTAATTTACACTTCTACATTCCGTCAGGAGGCAGGATTAAAGATTTCAGCCCATAATTTGGAAAAGTACATCACACAAAGCTGGAAAATGTTCCATGTTTGTTTAAGTGTTTACCAGGTACTGGAGAGTGCCAACGAAGGAGGTACACAGACTTCCCTGGTCGAGGTCTTTAGCGTAGCCGAGGTCGATGATCTTATGAACCAGCTATAGAAAGAAAAAATAATCTAAGACAGGATGTTAAAATCAAACAGGATAGACACAAAACCACGGAGCAACAGTTTACCTTTCCGTTGATATCCTGCAGCACAATGTTTTCAGGTTTCAGATCTCTGTGTATGATCTTGTTCTCATGCAGATACTGGATACCAGATCCTACAGCAGATAACAGCGCTTTAGCTAAGTGATAAAGATCTAAGACATGTCTAGATGAACAAGCAGCACACAGAAAAATAAACACTGGACATACCAACATCATTGAGTAAAGAAAGCACTTCACTCTCTTTCAAACCGCAACAGTTTTCAGGTTTGCTCAGCATCTGTATCCACATCACAGGACAGAAAAGACACAAAACATCATATGCTAAAGGTTGACATGCTTCACTACCACTGTTAAAGAAAAATCTGCATTAATCAGCATTATGCACTGAAACAATAA
>JAPQLA010000014.1:1309169-1321092 GCA_029822935.1 Naso vlamingii
AAAAAAAAAATCAGGCTCACATCAAAATTATTCAAATCTAAAATGAGAGGAGAGTAAATTTAGACTTATGCACTCTGGAGACCTCTTTCAAAAGCTAACACCCAGAACAACTTCTTCCTGAAAGCTTAAAACACAAAACCATGCATTTTCACATTCAGCTGGGTTACTGTGGACATATTCTCAGCCTGCGCTCCTCACCTTCCTCAGGTCTCCTCTGGAGCAGTACTCCATGGCCAACAGTGGAAGATCGTTTAAGGCTATGTGCTTCATTTCCTCTGGGACATCTCGGGCCGTCACAACATTGATGTTATTTAATCTGAGCGGCAGGAGGAGGAGTCATTACTACATTATCATTTAATGATGCCCACACAGATTTTGCGCTGTCATCTTCAGCTACAATGCCTGCACAGTATGTCACTTCTCACATTCCATCTGTCTGCAGTTCTCTTATTAATAACTTATATGCACTGTGAATAGGCATTCCATTGTGACGTTAGGACACCCCTATATAATGTCTTTAAACCAATGTACTGTACAAATGGACCGTGTGAACAGAAAGAACACACAAAAAATGAGTCATACTTTTTCATGATCTGGATTTCTCTGCTCCATCTGTCTTTATTCCTTGGTGTGAGCTCTAAACGGCACATTTTCACAGCTATCTTTTCATTTGTTTCCTAAAAGACAGACAACAGAAACTCTATTATTATATCAGCACATAAAAGCATATCTCAAATAGTTTATTAGTAGTTTTTGTCCACATTAAAAGAGCCTTTTTTGATCCCGACAGGAAACAGGTCACAAATTATAATAGTGGTTATTCAGTGTTTGCTTCTTCCTTTCAGTGTGAACTGTGGTGTCATGCGTTAAGTAGCAGGGTCATACGGCTTTAAGGCTTTAAACTCACATGATGTTGGTAGAGGTAAACATGGGCAAAGCCGCCCATGCCCAGCCTCTCTTTCAGCTCCCAGTCTCCGCAGTTCTGGTTCTGCCTGAAGGGAGGTTTGTCCATTGTTGTCACGCAAGCTGACCAAAATAGAGAAATGACGTTAACATGACAGCAACAGAGATACAAACGTGTAAATTAATTTCCAGGCATTTACTGAAGGCGCACAATGATTTTTACGAAGAAAATTGGCATTTTAAAGCGTAGGACGAGACTATATCCTGGACCAGCTGCCAAGCTAATGTCAGTTTAACGTACCTCGATATTTACACAATTCTGATACCATGTACATGTTTCGTAGCTTCTCTTACATAACACATTACGTGTTTAACTTAAGATACCAGGAATTAAATATTACACACACGAAGCAAACTGTTAATTTTGTAAGCTACATTAGCTGCCAGCTAGCTAACGCTACATCAATAGTTTAGCAGCCCTAAACATTTCAGGAAATAGGCGGGTCCCGACGCCAGCTTTCTAGTATTGGGAAATGAGGTTTCGTCGCCAGTTTAGTGACATTTGGATTCATGTTTCAGAGACAAACTGCAAATAAAACGAGTCCTGACACTTACTTCGGCTTCCTATGAGCGTGTCATGGGCTGTTTTCGTTGGAAATGTGTGCAGTCTTCTTGTTTTCGGCTCAATGCAGCACCGTGAGAATGTGTACTTTCCTGTGTGACGTCACCAGAATCCCCGGCTGTGTTTCTTGAAAACGACACGAGGGCGCGTTCAAGAGCGCAACGCGGGCTGCGATCAACCGCCGCTATAAATACTATTTAACAACCGTCAAACAGCGAAATTAAACAAGAAATTCCAACACCCTTCTGCAAAAAGCAAAAGACAATAGTTCAGTTTTAATAATTTTTCAGGTAGTAGCAAAAGGTGTGCATAATTACGTCAGATGGTGAAGCTTAAGTACTGAGCAGGCTACATTTTCCCACTTAGGCTCTTGTAGGTTGACGTTCCTTTATATCAGTTCGAGTAGCTTGTACTTTCTCAAACAGGCCCGGCTAATTTAGATTTTTGCTTGAGAGGCAAATAATTTTAATCTTTTTGTTAGACAGATTTAGATATTTTTCTAAATATTTTTGTACAATTTTTTTTTACAACCTTTCTTTTACAGTGAAAACCCAATTAAAACAGTAAATCCAGATTTGAGGACACGCTCATAATAAATCAGGTGATTTTGAATGTTTGTGACAAAAGAAAGGCTGAAGTGTTCCATTATGGCTTAAGAAAATTCTCCTACTTCATAAACTGAGAAAAGTAAGAAAAAGGCTACTGGCCTTATAACAATTGTTTTGTCTTGAGGCCCCATTTACAGTTTCATCTGGCCAAAATACAAAAGTTTACAACTTGGGCACCTAAAATATTGATCTGTATATAGCCTACTGCACAGATTATATGGATCACATACTCAGTGATTTGTGAGTTGAAGTTTGAAAAACATAGCCTATCTTCTTTTAGGGGCTACATATAAATATTTCATTTTATATTAATCTTGCATCTACTTTATTTATGCTTTATGAGTGAAAGTAGCCAACATTACTGTAATCCTCAACATGTATCCAAATTTTACATCTTCATTATGCAGTAAAATCCCAGTAATGTATTTTTCCATAGCAGTAGGTCATTTTACCATTACATTAACTTGTACCGTGTGCCAGTTTTAGATTTACTGTGTAAAGAAACTATTTCTTACTCATTATTACATAAATTCTAAAATGCAAATAAACAGTTTCAATCAAATATAGTGAACCTTAGAAACATTATTTATTAAGTCACACAATGATGTTCAAACACTGTTAAGCTTCCAAAAACACTTTTATTTTCATCTTCTGTGCTTCCCAAACTGAGAAGCTCACAAACGACATTTCCTTGGTGAGTTTCAACAAGGCAGTGACACATGTAGCTCACCGTGTGTGTGTGGCATAAAATGAACATTGCCTTCACCTGCACCAGTCTAAAAAACACTGAGATGGATCAGATCAGACCTCTACGTGTAAATAGATGTGAATGAGCAGGCTCTATTCTCTAAAACACGACAGCATACAACAGCATTAAATATAGCCATTTCCTTCATTCACATTGATAAAAATAATTTTAAAAAAATGACCATGAGCTCAAGGACAAGAAGAAAAATGTTGACCTATCTTATATATTAACCCTTCATTTAATACGCTAACCATAAAATAAATGAACGCAGGCCGTAGTATCTCATGCTTTATTTACACGTCACATTCAGAAATGAGGCTTTGAACGGAAACAAGAGCAGCTCGCCCAAACTGCTGCAGGCATGCACTGCTGCTTTAACAGAGGTAATCTCGCGCTGAGGATGCAGTACAACGGGGTGACTTTCACTTGAGCATCACAGAGCCGTCACCAGGGGAACCAGCCATTTCCATGCGAACCAGTGCCATGGAGACCCTGCAGCTGCTCTCTGATGTGAGTGAGCGGTGACACGTGGAGAGAGGAGGCGGGAGGAGGGGGACACCTTGAGACTTTATCAAGGTGGTGGAGGCTTTGACAGCTGCCTTCCTTTCATGTAACATCCATCCATAATGTACGGAGTGTACAAAGCCTGTGAGACTTAAATCAGTCAATTTAAGTTACTGAACTCTTTGGAGTTGATTGATTTTGTTACAAGCTCTGTTTTTGGATCTTGCATCAGTGCATTCTGCCGTAACTTATTACAGGGACTTGGTTAAAAATACTTCCCAATCAATCCTGATTTCCAATTAGGCCTCAATGATTAAAAAAACTCCTTATATTCCTATCATCATTTCTATTTTCACTTAATCTTCAAATTATTATCAATTACTTGTAGTTTCTGAAAATGTTCAAAAAGTGACTAAAAAAAAGCAAAAGCAGTTTTGAAAGTCATTTCCCAGATGTGCCAGGTCGACTCAGGGTCCTGCGCATACAGAGGATGTAACGCATTAACCCGCAAAAGATCTCACGAGAGTAATTTATTTTAACTCAAATCACGATCGTTCTCTAACCCTAACTGCGTGTTTTTGTCTATAAAATAAGCAGATCTTTAACACATTGTTGTCCCATTAAAAATTAACACAATAAGGTTGTACCAACTTCACAATGAAGAAACAACACATACAAATATTGCGAGAGTTTCACAAATAAAGGATAAGTACCACACACACACACACACACACACGTACTTTGCATTGGGGAGTGTGTGCTGTGCTTGCCAAACAGACTAATGTTACCAAATGTGATTCTGTTACTGTGTTGACAAAAATATGGACATAAAGGCTACAAAGTGATTCATGTAATAAGAGGCAAGAAAGCGTTAAAACAATATTTGTGTTTGCTAATACGCTAATTACGAATCTCATGCTAGCATGCTAACACAAACATAATTTTGCATTAACATGCTAGTGCAATTAGCAGATTAAAACGGTAATTTTTAAAAGTTTTTTTTCAGTTTGTCTTATTGTCCAAGTCGGTGAACTGCTTGCTCATAGCAGTGACCAATTACAATGTGAGACAGCCGTACAGCCAATCACAATGTGTTACATCTTCTGTAATCGCAGGCCCGAGCCCGTCTGGCCGAGCACATCTGGCACCTACACTGACTCTCCAAAATCCAAACATATTTAAAGGCGCTATAAGTGATTTATGCTTTGTTAAAATCAGTGTTACATAGCTCCACATTCTGAGAGCCATCACTGATAAGTGATGCCCGTCTGAATGTACAGCTAGTTAACGCTTACATTTTTTCAGGAACAAAGTGCAAATACCACTTACAGCACCTTTAATGTTCTGTTGCATTTGTCAAAGAAAGCAGCAAATCTTCCCAGAGAGAAGCCGGGAGCAGTTGAAGATTCTAACCTCTGTTACAAACTGATTCAAGAGATCAGCTGATTAATTTTAAAATACTGTGTGCAGATCAATTAGCTTAATTATTTCAGCTCTCTTTTCATGAAAACTGGTTTAACTGATGTGATCGAAAGCTTCAGAATTGTGTTTAGATTATTTTTGTCAAACGTGAATTTGTGCCATGTTTCTTTTATACACACAAAATCAAATTGTTATGTCTACAAAAAGGTTATTTTTAGTACATATCTGGCTGCTTTTCAGAGTGGAATAAAACAACATTTACCGTTCTAGGCTAAGGCTTTTAAACTTATACAATATTCTGATTTATCTGATGTAACCGAATATTAAAGAGCACCTTCTCACATGTCCCCTCTGTCGACCATGAATGACTCTCAGCATGAGTCTGGCTGCTCTTTGATACATTGGCCCCATTTTAAACAGCAGAGTCAAACACCATCAATAAATACAGAGCTTCAATGTCACCTTACATAACTGTGAAAAGATGCAGGATGTCAACAAATGCAACAATACCCACATGAAATTCTTTAAACCCTTGGACTGAAAACTGATACTAGTGAAGAGAGAGCAGAGGAGGGTACGAGAATAAACTGCATTATCATCGATTAATCGTTTTAGTAGCAAAATTAATGAATTCTTTTAGTGGAAACACAAATATACTTAATTTAACTGTCACATAAGTCAAAGAAAGAAGGAAACACATAATTCAGAAGCTTGAAATTTGGATTATTTGGCATATCGGCTTGAAAAATGACTCAAACAATTATAGTTGCAGATTAACTTTCCTCTGATTTATAGACTCCTAAATGCAGGAGGAGACAAACACTATGATATGCTTCAGCCTGAATATTAAATCACCTGTTAATAACATGAGAACTGGTGCTGATGGAAGATGAGTCAGACAGCATGAAACCAACTGCACGGTTCTCTTCACCGCAGCATGCACACGCTAATGTTCACATTCAGCAGACAGACGGTAAACGCACACAAACACACACACACACACACACACACACACACACACACACACGCACACACACATCCACAGGTAAATCAAACAGGTGTTGTCTCATTTAGCCCTGCAACACCCGCCCACATCCTTAGGTGAGCGGATGACTCCATGCATATTCACTGCAGGTGCAGCAGGTGTGATTGCGGCTGTTGACAGCTCTCCCTGCTGGTTGGACGCTGGCACTGCAGCTGCTCAAGGTGTAACTTTTAAAGCCTGAGTAGAAAATGGCTATACATCAACAATGCTATGAGGTGTTTATGGCTACCAGAATCAGATCATCACGTCCTTTTGTATTTAAACCAGTTTGCCCACATGCTCCTAATGAGGAGCTTCACAGCCACTTTGTCTCTTCTGTTTTTACATTCCTTTTCTTTTTTCATGCATCTCTGACAGCAGAATCAACCCTGATCCCTCTAAAACCATGCTGTTAGGTCAGTGCATGGATTTGCTTTTCACTCTACAACAAAATCCCGTCACAAACAAACACCCTGTGGTCACTTACTAATCTCTGATAGGTACATAAGCTTTTCTATAATACTCATATTGTGCTGAATTTTACCACCATGTAGAAAAACAACGTGATGAATTCGTAGCGCTTTGGGGGCTTACAAGAAGAAAAAGTCAACTTTGTGTGTACCTAATGCATTTTCACAAGAGCATGTCGAATATATTGTAAATATACTGTCATGTATCCTACAATATAAGCTGATGGTGCGCTATATACAACATATCCTGGATGTTTACAAAGATTATGGATAACATATTTCCTTTTACATTTTCAGTATCATATTTCATCATCATACACTTGACATACACAGGTGGAATAAGTTCAACATCCACAAACGACTGTAAAATACTGTAAAAATATCGAAAAAACAAGAACATTCAGGGTCTGCCTGGTGAGTGTTGAAATAGGGTTTATAAATGGGAGGTTATAAGTACAGACAGAGATTACACATGTTGGCACCGGCATGAGGAAAAGGACTAAATGACCTCAGAGAACAATGTTACTGCTCTCGGTGTAGTAAAAGGCCTAAAAGAAGCTGTGCTGGATGCAGGCATGCGGATCACTGAAGGAAACAACTCTTGGCCAAGAAATAGAGAGAACAGAAACACATCACGGAACAGAAGCAAAGCAACTGGGAGGGAGAGCGCCTGTTCAAGTAGAGCAAGAAAAAAAAAAACAAGAAAAAAACCCCGATGAGGTGTGGTTTTATCGCTGCACATCAGGAACGGCTGTGAATGTCTACTCACGCCATCTCCATCAGTGACTGGAGAAAAGAGGAGCGACAAGCTGCAGAGCTGCACCATCTCATCATGTCGACACTGCAGCCACAATACAAATACAAACAGGAGCTCAAAGCTGTAATGTCCCGCTCCTGTGTGGAATGTGAACACACCGTGACGATGCGGCAAAACAAGGAGCTGGAATGTGATGGCTCCATAAGACCTGGTGATGGTTTACAAGTCCAGCAACTATTACAGCGCTTCACACCAGAGTGGCTGAGCAAGTCAACTGAAATCAAATGATCAGTCGTCTGAAATGTGATGTTTCAAAATGTGTTACTGGGTTTGGTCCCAAAACTGTGTGAAAGGTCAAGAAAAAGGTGGGAGAACGTGGCCGAAGAGGTGCTTTGAAAGAACAAAACTGGAGAAAAGGAAAGGATGCTGGATGTACGTCCCTCTCTGGTGCCCTGATGAGTGTGTGAGCACCCTCTTTGTGTCAGTCCAGTCTGCTGCTGCACCCAGCGCGCGTTCTCAAAGACACCTCGTCTCAACAGATCTGTGACCTCCCAGCCGATCCCCCCCACCTCCTGCACCAACATCCTCGCTGGTGTTTCCCAGCCCTCCTTTCTTAGACAAGAAGACTGGGGTGCCGGTGGGGCGTCATGGTTTGGGGAGGGTGTGGGGTTGACCCTCACTCCTTCTCCCCCCTCAAGTAGAGCTCCAAACCCTCCTGGATCTCAAATAAAAACCTATGCAGGGAGACAGCCTGCTGCTGGCAGTGCAACGCTGTGCCGCCCCCGGCGCCCCGGCCCCGTCTCACTTCTTGACGGCCTGCCGGTAGCTGTGTCTCTGGCCTTCCTGCCGAGGCTTGCTGCTGCAGCCGCTAGCTTTGCTGCTGTTGCCTCCGTCCCTGGTGCTGCTGGCCAGGCTGGCCTGGCTGCTGTCCTGCAGTGTGGGGCTGGAGTGAGCCCTCTGCAGCCCGTTGTCATCCAGCAGCTGGGACTCGAACACAGACAGGTCCTCTTCGCCACTGCGGATTTTAGCTCGCAGCAGCATGACGTAAGTCCCATACCGTGTTTTCTGTAAAGGTGTGAAAGACAAATGGGAGGCATTAAGGACTGGACAACTGAGAGAGCTGTACCACTGTAATAATGATTTCAGGCTTGACAATGATTCCCACAGTGCTTTAAGTGGAAAAAGTAGGTGCTAGCACTCTTCTTATTCACCGGGTGGCATGTGCATCATGTGGCCGGTATATCATCAAGAAACAGTCGACTTTCCAAATTTTTACAATGAACAAAAGATACTAGAAGATAATGCTGACTTTCACTAAACCCTCAGAATCCCAAGAAATTTTTGGTCTTTGCTTCTATTACATTTTTACTCACTGTGGGCTCATTTTTTACTGCAATATAAAGTCCTGCACCTCTATGGATCCAGAGGAACCATGGCAAGAGAAAGAGGCAACTCAACAATGTCTCCTGTGCATTGTGACAAAGTTATAATGCTCTAAATCATAAAAAAAGAAAAATCAAACAAGTTCTCAGATTTTTTAATTAACAAAAATTGAAAAAAGAAAAAAATCAGTTTATGCAACATATTTTTAGGTGTCTTTAAGTCTGAGTAACAGGAAAAATATTATGGTGGCTCTAAATACATGCAAGAGCACTTCTGCAGCCCGTATTCAGGCTGCATAAGGATCCTGCCAGTCAGCACTCAGGGTTCACTGCGCTCATGAATTACAGAGAGGCGAGGGGAGGGGCTGTCTGAATCATTCATGGTTATCCGAGTGTACAGAGGAACACAGAATTTTTTTTTTTACAGATTGTAGATGGAGAAATTGTTTTGTTTTTGGTAGATTTTTAAAGAAGACATAGACTTTAGTCTTTTATTGTCCCAGGATGAGGAATGAGGAATAAAGCAAATCTGATGAAAAGTCAAGTTAGATTTATGCTACGATTTCAGTACATGTCCAACGTCACACATGAAACATTCAAAGACCACCGGAAACTTGAAAAGTTTAAAAAGTTTTTAAAGTTTTCTGGCTATGCCAAGTGGTGTATTTATGGCAATCATTAAAAAAAGTGGTTTTTTCGGGCCCATGGGTGGGCCTGGGATAGCTGCTTTTATTTTTCTGCCTTAGTATTTGTGCCTTTTGGGAGCCATGGCAACATTACTGTTTACTTTTTATTCCTTTCCTTTTACTGTTTATCCAACATTGTTGCGACTCGTGAGCATTAATGTGACGTTCCACTTCCATGAGAACAAACGAGTGAGCGTCACGTATTCTGCGAGAAAAGAGAGAGGTGAGTGTCACGTAGTGCACCCTCACGTAATTTAAGTTTCATTATGAGTTGCCAAGAGACACTCTGATATGGAGAGGACAGGAAAGGATACTGGGAGCTTGTGGGAGGTCCTGGTGTGCCGTAAAAAGTCTCGGTACGCAAGGGGGTAAAATCTAGAAGTGGGGGTACTGCACACTGTTGCTTACCAGCCCACTGGGAGCACTGGTTTCCTATTTCCCTCTCTGAGTCCTGCTCACCTCAAACTCCAGATACTCGTCTCGCTGGCGGTACTCCTCCAGCTCGCGACCTTTGACTTTGCGGTCAGGAGGGAAGGAGCGCAGCTCGGCCAGTTCGGTGGAAAGAGTTCTGAAGCGAGCTTCGTGGGATCGAACCTGCTCCTCCTGAAAAACAGGTCAACAGTGACGTCAGGATGGAGATGAAGGAAATGACAAACACCTGCATTCTTTAATTTCCATTTTCTAAATGTTTTGTCTGTTTTATTCCACTGCATTACTGACTCACACACACCTGCGCACCTGCTTCCATTCAGCTACTCGACATATCAACCAGCCACTTTCCCCCAGCCTCTCAAACTGAATGTTTAATGTGCATTCTGCCAAACATCCAGCTGTCCTTTTGATGGCTATTTTTAATTGAAACTCTTCCTTCCTTTTGCTGTATTTGTCTTTGTATGTATTAAGGTTTCCCCCTTAAATGTTGTGATCACAGTACATGTTGTGCAGCTTAACCATTAGGGCCACAACAACGTCTCATCAATACTCTTCGTACACTAAGAAAAAAATCTTGTAAAAATACACTGAGCACATTTTTTCCTCATGTTGGCAGCAATATGCTCTCACAGCTTTGATTGCGATCAGGCCATTTTCTGATGTTATTAAATTTGGGTCTCGGCCTGCAGAGAGCAGACATTATAAATATGTTTCCACTGTGATTTTGATACAGAACAACATGAGGAATGAAATGCCTGCAAACACAGCCACTAGTGGCCTCTATAATATATTACATTTGTGTAAAAGGGGTGTTTATTCATTCATTCAAATTTTCCTCTAATTACTCTGCCATTACGCTATGAAAAACGATGTGTCAGCCTCTTTTGGCCATACAGGACAGATCATTATTTTACTTTTTGAATCGGTTTGCTCTGATAAATTTCACAGGATCCTTGTCTTAACTCAGGCCAGGTTCAGGTTCTTCCAGGACAAACATTTTGATACCTCAGACAGTTTCGATGTCGTCCCCGGCAGCAGCGGCCGGCTGAACTTCTTCTGGGAGCCGATGGCTGCTGGGAAGGGAGGAGCTGAGAACATGGCGGCCACCGTGTTTATCCGTGTGATCCAGGACTGCATCTGCTCTGCGTTCCTGCGATGGATGATACAAGCCCACGCACAGGAACAAACACGCAGATCTTAAACTTCAGAACACATGCAGTAGGTACAAACGTGCTTTCAGTTCCTCTCCATGGTGCTCACATCAGTACATGGCTAGCTTACAACATCAAAGGGATAATTATCAGAAAATGCAGCCTTGGTGTTGACAAAGAAATAATTCTGGAGCCAATTAATGCAGGAGCGGGCCTGTTTTACACTAACAGACCCATTAGGGGCCCATGAGAAATATCGGATTGAATCAGACAGCCTTGCTTAAATCCCCTGGGAGAGACGGAGCGCGAGAAACAGAGAGAGGAGAGAGACACAGAGAGGGGTACAGTATCTGGGACAAATGCAAGCTGCAACTGGAGCACAGCGCCCGTCCTCCTGGGGGCTGAAACATGTGGCCACTCATGTGCCACTTCCTGGATCCTGATAACACACACATATACACACCTCCACCTTGCTCTTGTCATTCACTGCACAACATGTGGGTGTAGCATTGATCCGTGTGCTCCCAGCATGTGTTCTGCACAGCATGGGCACAGCTGGAGCCGCATGCTGAGGATGCTCAGCTGTGGTAAGACAGTCACAGCTACCAAGCATGACCAAAAGTATGTGGACATCAGGTTACACTCATATGTCAATCAAAAAACTCTCCTGGTTTCTTTTCCATCAGTTGTCAAGACATGGCTGCAAGGATTTGCACCAAATTAGAGAGGTTAAAAACTGGAGGTGGTGGTAAAGAATCTCATAATCACAACTGTTAAAAGTTCTTGATTGCAGATGTGTTGCATGTGCACAGATTTAGAGTAATCTGGTTGCTTTCTCTGCATGTAAAGGCACTGACAATATGCTGCAACATTCAGATTTCCCCTCATTTAACCTAAAGAGCAGAGCCCAAACTATGAAAAAATCAGCTCTAGACAAGAGAGCACTCTAATGCTGTTAAGGACAGAGGTGTCCACATACTTTTGACCACATACTTTAGGTTTAACAGTGACTATAAGTCAGGAGAGGAAACAGCTCGAGCAGTGAGCTTGCAAAGATAAGCTAAGCCTTAAAGATTAAAGTTTTGTTTTGTGGTTTAAATTTTAAAGTTTGCTGCAGATGCTGTGCAGCCTTCCATGCACACACACACACACACACACACACAGATGCTGTATACTGTGGGCGCGGATGACTGTGCAGTATGTGTATAATGCTC
>JAPQLA010000014.1:1355287-1367299 GCA_029822935.1 Naso vlamingii
ACACACACACACACACACACACACACACACACACACACACACAGTCTGTCTGGCACACAGCAGAGGGACCACAGGCGGCCTACTAGCGACCTTCACTCTGAGCTCCCGGGCTCCAGAATAGCACTGCAGCAGCAGCATCGCTCTGCACAAGGAGAACGACACACAGACACTCATTCGTCTGGAAACTGACAACAGCCAACATTAATGAGGTTCTGACCTCAGAAAAGAGGCATTGAAACTGCATTGACACTGAGTTCACATCTGAAAATCTGTAATTTGTAGCTGCTTATGATGTTCTTTTTTAGCTTTTTATTCAAGGAGAGGTGTTGGATGGGGTTGAGCTCATCGGTCTGTGCAGGTCATTCAGGCTCTTTCACAACAAACTGGGAAGAACATTTCTGTGTGGAGCTGCTTTATGCATGAGGCAGGTCTGTCCACAGCACAACGGAGCTCATTATTGTCTAAAATATCACTATGTATATCTTTAAGATTTCCCTTAATGGAAATGACATTTCAAAAGAATTCATATCATAAAATATTGTGTAATGCTTTATTAAAGCTGTTCTTTAGCATTTTTCAGTTAGTTATTTTGTTTTTTTGATGCACAGCTTTATAATTCACCGTGTTTTCCAGCTGCAAACCCACAGCACACTGCCAGCAGCACACAGACACAATTAATGATCTGCAGGTGAACACACTGATAATTAAAAAGAGACAGAAGTTTCCCTCAGCAGGTGACAGAGACCAAAACAAAGTAAAGACGAAATTAAATATTGATGGACCTGTAAATAAACTGTTTGCATTCATCCTAACAACTTTATAGCCTGTCACACTGTCCCCAATTTACCCCCAAAATAAAAAAAAAAAAAAGCAAATTTAGAACTGCTGAGCAATTTCATTACTATTACACCATTCCTGCTTTTCACCTAGACACAATAACATTATGGCTGCTTGATGTGCTGCAAACGCACCTTGGTAATGAGAAAGAAGGGTTGCTGTACCAGCTGCTCCCCAGCTGTACACACTCTTGTCCTCTAGGTGGCGTGTTGTCAGAACCACTGCTCAGCCTCTCACTAGATGGAGCTCGGGTGGCGTCTGAGTCCCCAGTCATGGTGAAGATGGAATCAGATAGACTGGGCCGCTCATCGTGTGCCAGTGGTGCGAAGCTGAGCTGGACGATCTGTCTGGCGCTCTGGCAAACTGGTGCATGGATGGCTGGGGTCAGTGTGGGCAGGTCAAAGGTCAGGACAGTTTGGGTGCTCGAGGTCAGCAGCTCCTCGCTGTCCAGACTGTTGTAGGACGTCCCTTTAGCTCGGTGAGACTCCATGATGCTCTCAAAGTGGCGGCTGAAGGTGTCCTCTGCAGCACAACGAGGACCAGAGACCAAGATGGGGGATTTCAGGGCAGGATGGTGGTTGTCAAAAAATGTTTCCATTGGTCTGGACAGAGAGGGAGGTTTTAGAAACACTGCAACAACACAGCTGTGCTCATAAAGAAAAGCTTCAATGACTGTTAAGTCCAGTTTAAACCAAAGATTCACAATGAGACCCATCAGTTGCAGGGAAAGTCGCAGCGGTGTAAACTGGTCCGTCTCAGCTCGACTCAAGCTGGCTGACAGGTTAGTCAGCCAGTCAGCTTGTCAAGTTGCCAGAGGCCAGTTTTAGAACGTAAGATACGTCTCTTGTTTTAACAGCCAATCAGCTCATAGAGCTTTCTCAATGGAGAAATGCTGTCTCAATAGTTGGTGTTTTCTGCTTATATCGGTGACATCAGCTCCTCTAAGAATTGTTCAGGAATAAACATGAGAAATTTTAAAAGTTTTAAGCTTCCAGCATGAATTTGTGTAAGCACCCTGTGTAATGTTACTCTGCTGAGAGTGGCTCCAAATTCTCGACCCACTTGTTTTTGCTTTTTTTCAGTACCAAAACTGCGAATGCAGCAGCAATTCACAATCATTGTCTATGCTCTTTACTATCATTATCTGAAACAAAAAACACTGAAAAGTTGGCAGTTAGAGCAGCGATGCAGTGAGTCATTGCTACGGAAACGACACACTGTCTCATCTGGTTGCAGAAGTGTAAACTGACTGGATTCAGAATGTTGCAGATTGGAGAGTTGCAAGTAGTTGCAAGTCTCAGCTCATCTATCGTGAATCTTTGGTGTAAACTGGCCTTAAACCAGTAAAACATCTAGAAAAAGGGACTGAATTTATTTATTTTATTTTATTAAGTAAGTCTGTCCATCAGGATCTACTGTTTTGTACTGTTTTGTGACAGAGTGGTGACAAACTCACAAAATAAAATCAGACCAAACCTATTTACAATCTGCTTGGAAAACGGGTTACAAGCGAGATCCAATTTCAGATTGAAATATAGGTCAGGGGAAAATCGTGCTTCACCACAGTGTCTGTGAGCTGGTGTGTGTTTGCAGGCTCTCGTGTGACTGTGACAGTTTGTGTGTTCGTCTCTGTTCACCTCTTCAGAAGGTGACCAAACACCTCTGGCTCTTCCTGTGCTGCATACTGCTGCTTCCTGTTGTCTCCCTGCATCCTCACACTGGCCCAGCTCACCATCTCCTCCTCCTCCTCATCATCTTCCTCATCTTCCTCTTCCTCCTCCTCCCCTCCCCTTCCTCTCTCTTCCACCTCCCCATCTGTTCTCCCGTAAGCCAGACCCCCCAGAGGGCTGCTGCCGGCCCCTGAGGTGCCCTGCACGCTGCGGTTGCTCCCGAACGCAGAGTCGGCGTCATCCTGCTCAGCCAGCAGCACCTCGTCTATGTCCGTCTCTCTGTAGCAGCGCAGAGGAACTGCGTCCAGGTCCGTTTCTGAATACTTCAGTGTGCGGCGAATGATGCCAGTTTTAGGGGAGGTCCCGATAATGGCTGGTGGAGGGGTCACCAGTTCGACCTCCACATGCTGCACCTCATGATTGGCGGAGAGCAGAGGCAGAGAGGATGGGGGAGTCGGCGTGGGAGACTCACTGGAGTTACCACTGGGAGGAGCTGTGGAGGTTTCTAGAGAGTCTGCAGATGGAGAGGTAAACAACAAAAAATGTGACAGGCATTCCTGAGCTATTCCTGAACTCCCTGCTGTAAATTCACTGAAAACATATTTAAATCCTTCACTTGCTCTAATTGAGCCAGACCCATATTTAAAGGCTTTGTCTAATTATCAAACTTAAGTACTTCTTTGGCACGAATACAGTGTGCCTGAAAAATTGAAGTAGTGCAGAAAGAAATCTAATCAGGATTGTCATCTTGTTTGCTCATTCTGTAATCAGATATTTATTGATTTTAGATTTTTCAATATAACATAATACGTTTCTAAACATTTAATTATATATTTTCTTTTAAATGTTTTTCTTATCTGTTAAGAGTAAATATTGTATTCCATAGAACCTTTTTGCAACAGTTGACTTTTTAATACTTTGTTATTATGAGTAACATGACCAATTGATTAACTTATAAAAAGGAACCAGAAACAACTTGTTAACCCACAGTGATAAAGGAACGAGATTTGTTTTATTCTGTGGATTCAATTTCAGGGGTTCAAAGAATAAATGTGGTAATGTTTCATACTTTCAGCCCAGAGCCCATTAAATTTAACTGACGACATTAAATCTTTAAAAGCAGGCTCGACGTGTGGACTTTAATTTTTAAAAAAAGGCAAAATAATTACTGGGCAATGTAGATTTAAATAAATACTACTCTAACGAGAAGAAAGAGTGCATTTGCACTATTTTCAGCTGAGGATTAATATATATTTGTATCATGTGTATTAATGTGTATTTGGTTTTTAGGCGATTCTCCTTCACATACCTTTGCAAACATCTTTTTGTATTTTGATGTGTGAAAGTAAGGAAACAACCCAAATGAAAGGAATAAATCGTCCGCTCTGTTAAAATATGGAAGCAAATTGCATTAACTAGATGAAACTGAAGTGGACGTGCTCTCACTTTTCTCCCCCCTGCCTGCAGCCTCCTCAGCAGGGGTCCCGAATAAAAACTCCCACTTAGCACGCGCGATCCTCTGACAGTGGAGCGAAGGCACGGGCACCGCACAGCCACTGTCCGTCTGAAAGACACACACAGAGACGAACTGGAGGTCAGCTCTGCAGTGCAGCATTTAAAGAACAGTCTGACATTTGGGATGAGATTGTTTCTGTGTGTTAAACCAGAGCCAGCAGCAGGAGGAGGTTAGCTTAGCTTAGCCTAGCAGAAATACTGGAGACAGCTAGCATGGCTTTCTCAAAACTACGTGAAATTCATTTACTTCAAGGCTTGCTAGCACATAACATCTCATTTATTTTAAGTGCTGCTTCTCACGTGATGATTGGATTGTTAAGCTATTAATATAACCCATCAGTCTCTAAATGAAGTTATGAAGTTAAGTATCAGGTGTAATTTGTAGCTGCATAGGTTTCGTAGTTCCCATGATGCTCACCTGTATTCCTGAGGTGGCAGCCCCGGTCTCATTGCTCTGGTGACTGGACTGGCTGGACTCAGGTGACACACAGTCCCTGTCCCCCAAGCTGCCCGTCACCCCACTGGAGCTCCGTGACGACGACCCTCCGATTACTCCATTCTGCTCCGCCTCCTGAGGCTCCTCCACCCTCTGCAGGCGCTGCTGCTGCCCCGCCTCGAATCCCACCACCTCATCACCGTGTCCTTCCTCATCACAACCCTCATCCTCCTCTGGAGAGTCCAGCGCTACTGGTCCAAGAAGCAGGATCTCCCTCCTCCTCTGCTCAGCCCGTTTCTGCTGTGCTGTGGGACTGAGCGCCCTGTGACGGTGACCAGATTGAAGATCTGCAGGTTGGTCCTTGACGGACACAAATCCAGGCTCAGGGCTCGGCCTTGGGCTGTTCTCCACCTGATTCCCCCACTGCTGCCTTGATGTCCAGCTCACCGGTGCCTCCTCTACCCTCTGATTGATAAAGAGCCTGCGTGACAGCTCTGCGCAGTCCCCCCTCTCAAAACAGCTCAGGTCTCCCCTCTTGTCCAAGCATGGGGACCAGGAGTCTCTGGTGCACGGCGGGAGCTGACGGCGATGCAGGGTGGGGGTCTCTGGTGCTCGGAGATCTGCTTGAAATAGCCTGGGATCCCTCATAGGAGAGCTAAGCTCAGTGGGCGGATGGGAGGGACGGAGCACACGTGAGGGGATGGCAGGGGAACTGTGAGCCACTGATAAAATCGAGCTCTTATGCTGGGATTCCTGAATGCAGTCCTCCTGGTGTGTTTCATAATTATTGTGGGAGTTTGTTTCAAGTGACTGTGACTGCAGGATGGAGTTTTCAAACTGGTGACAGTCTGTGTTTTCAGGTGCTGGCGTGTGTTGGTCATTTAAAGGGATATTCATCTTGAGCGTTTGCTTAGATTGTTGTGCATTTAAAGTTGAATTGTGAAATTCTCCACCTGCTGGCTCACCTAAAGCATTGTGCAATGAGGACCTTCTCGCCTCTGTGAAAATAGAAGATACTTTGGTAGCCTCCTCTGCTAGCCTGCGGGCAACTTCAGGGCTGTGAGCCGGAGAGGAGGATTTGCTGTCACTTAACTGGTTCAAGCCCTCAGTGTTACTATTGCCAAGTTGTCGGATTGCTCCCTGGGGTGAAGTGCTCCTGTTACAGGTCCTGTAAACATGTCTTTTGCTGACTGGACTGCCTGCGACAGCTCTGTCCTCTCCTGACCAGCGCAGAGGACTCGGGGACTCGACACATGACCCAACCTTCGAGTGAGGAGACTGTCGGGACTGGGAGGAGAGCTGGTCAGACGCAGGGCTACGAGGCAGCCCACAAACAACTTGGCTCCTGTCTGTGATGTGATCTTTGGGGTTTACGCTGATGATCTGACGCTGAACAGGTGACCCAGCCCAGGACTGACAGCGTGGCTGTTGGTTGAAGCGTGAGGATGAGGATTGCTCAAGTGCATGGGCTAATTTAATCCTCAACAGAGGAGAGCCAAACTCCTCCACAGCCCTCTGGGTAGCTGCCCTGCCGATGGGGTCCAAAGATGTCTGGCGAAGGCCGGAAGAGAAAGTCTGCTGATGACTTCCCGGAGTTTGGAAAGTCAGCTTAGGACTGGAGCTGCACGATGAATTGGGACTCCCAAACCAAACTGGGTCGCTGAGCCTTTTCCGAACATGAGAAGGGGTGGATCTCTCCTCTCTGCTCCCTCTCTCTCGCACAGAGTTGCGTGGACTGTCCAAAGTCTTCACATTGGATTTCTCAATGTAACTGAAGGTGACCACAGACCGCTTGCCATCGCTGACACCTCCCTCCTTATACCTGCGGCAGATTGGAGGTGTGTGATGGACAGCGACCTTTCCGGAGGACATCATGGGTGAAGAGTGGGCAGTAGATGCGTCATCACAGGGTGAACTCCAACGCTTGCTGACTGTTGGGGAGCTGCTGGCTTGCTGTAGCTGAAAGCTAACAGTGTTTCTGGGTGGAGACGGGCTGTGTGTGCAGTCCTGAATGAGGCGGTGAGCTGTGGAGGTCTCAGTGACGGTCTGGCAGGTTGTCTGACTCGCAAGTTGGGACAGGAGTTCCACGGGACTGTCCTGAACGGAATGCCCCTGAGCAATCCCTTCTTTACTTTCTACAAACGCCTCTTTCCCTCCTGTCTGATCTGGGGCAGATCTTACTTCCACATACAAATGAAGGACTTTTCCAGACTGGGACATGACCTCCTCTCAGGCCGTAATGAGGACAGACAAGCAGCAGTGGAGCAGAGAGGGAGAGCAGACAGGGTGGAAGAGACCAAAACACGTTCTTCTTCTTTGTCCACTTCTTTTATTTGTTGGTTTAGTTTGTGTTTTTCTGCTGGTGGTGGGTGTCAGTTTATTTTTAGACGGTCTTTCTTCTCCCTCCCAGGGCGTCTGTGTGCAGAGCAGAGACACACAGGCTGAGCGGCCAGAGGACAAACATGCCCATGGGACACCTCCAGCGGCTCCCTATTCGTCATACCTGTGAATGAAATGAAGGAGGAGTTGTTACATTTTGCATCCTTGAATGATGCCAGACACACACAGGATACTCTACCACCTGTGATTCATTTCTATAATCACATCATTGTGCCACATCTGGGCACTGAAGTTTTTAGCAAACAGATAAGTGTTTAGGAAGAAGGCAAAGCAAATTTTAGATGTGGCATGACTACAGTACAGTCAATGTAAGGAGAGAGTTGATCTCAGCAGATGAGACAAACCGAAGCAACGAAGCTGAAAAATCTTTTAAAAATTTGCACTTTTCATGAGAATAATATGACAAGAGGAACAAGGATTAATTGTGATCAGTTCAGAGATTCTAAACACACACACACTCACTGGTCGGTGTGCACATTGAAAGCTAGCAATAAGCTAACATCTAAATATTTTGTAAATTAGCCATTTGGAGTGAACAAACATGCAACAACATTTTCTGTGGCTGAATTTCTGCAAATAAATGAAACTTCTTCATTAAATTTCCTTTGCCTTCTGTGCAAACACACTTTATTTTAATATGGAGTAAAAAAAAACAAAATAAAGAAAAACCCTTTGTAGAGTCAGATTAAAATGCATCTGATGCAATACTGATTGGAGATTTGTTGACAATTAACAAAATACGTCAAGTTGTCATTAACATCCATAGTTGGTTCTTAAACAGTGAGAAGAATTGGTTGAGCAAATTTTTGCTTCTCCCAACTTTGTCATTAATGTAAAAAAAATATCATTACATCATGTACACACAAATGGAGGCTGTTTGACGAGTTAACTGATTTATAACAACATAAAAAATGTATTCATCCTTTAGCAGAGTGACACTTCTCTCTCACTGCCAGAACAGGAGGAGGAAAGGGTCGAGTGAATCAAGGCAAAAAGATGGTTTCATCCCTAGTCCATTGAGTTCACACCTCTTATACATGCAGACAAGAATGAACAAATTCAGATTTGTTCACAGCCAGCTGTTTGGATTCTCCCATATTAAAGCAAACTGGTACATTTTAAAAGACCCATGAAACAGAGGTCAGAGCGCGATGTGGTTCCACATTGTGTTTTTCCGGCAGAAACAGGCCTCTAGGCAGAAACTTGTCGTGGATATTGATTGACGTTCACAGTAGCTAATTGGGCTGAATGTACACTGCACACACTCCACCCCTGCTAATGCTAACACTAATGATGACAGCCTCATCTCTGATGTGGAGGACTTCTCGACACCACCATCACCTACGCGTCCGGATTTTACTGACGAATTGGGCAGGATGAAACGTTTCTGGAGTCAGGCTGTAGCTGTTTGTTTGAACTGATTGCTGAGGTCAGCAGTAATGCTGAAGAAGAGAGGCAGGTTCATCCCCGCGATGGAACTGATGCATCCTAACGGTATGCTTGTGTCTATATTATTCGAAAACATCAAGAAAGCATTTTCACTGGACAAAAAATTAAAAATGCCCCTGAGTGCCGGATGAGTCATGAAAAAATTAAAAATGTTTTCCAGTGAGAGAAAAGACTGTATTTTAATGTAAAAATACTTTAATTTTTTTAAAGATTATTTTATTTTATTTTCATTTATATAGGTCTATACTAGGAATGAAACATAAGATACATAAACATGACACATGGACACAGGATTATAACTAGCAAAATGTATTTTTCATTTCACGGGGTCTTTCATAAACCACCAAACACACACAGACCATCTCTGGAAAAATGTATTTGACATGTTTTTTTGATTATTTAGTTTAACACATCCCCTAACATGGAAGGGGTGGAGTTTATGGCCTGTACTGCTGCCAGCCACCAGGGGGCGATCGATATGTTTTGGCTTCACTTTCTGGGAGCAATCATGCTGTCCATCTTTACATGCCTGCAATGACTGCCTGCAAACTTCACATTCATGGAAAAAATAACATGTCTGTGTTGTGTTGTGGGAATCAAACCTGTGACATAAGTGCACCTTTAAACTGATCACCTGGTCCTCATTTAGAAGGTGTTCAAGCCATCAGAGGATGTGACACGACATCCGGCAAATGAAGATATTTAAAGTGGGATTTGTATAACAAACACATGATAAATCATTTGTTTTCTTTGTTATAGCCTCTTTTAAAAAGGCAGTCTTGTCTTGGATGCACGGTGCTCTGTTGTGAGGTGAGGAGCGGTTTCTTGGTGTCAGAGAGAACATGAGCACATCCTGCTGGGAAAGGAAGCAAGAAATGGTCCCTTACATCCTCCCCTGCTCTCTGTGACTCACCGTCGATAAGCCCTGGTGACAGTCCTTTATCCCAACTCAGAATGAAACAGTTCAATGTTCAGGATTCAGTCACAAATCAATCTATTAGAGGGATTCAGTTTCTGATTGGGACCAAATAAGCAGGCTGGAATGAGTCATGGAAAATCAGATCAGCCCACTCTGATCAGATGTTATTTTAGGAATTGTTGTGACATTGATGCAGCAATGATACAGACGACTTCCTGTGTGCAAAATGATATTCGAAAGAGTAACAGCTTATTTAGTCCCTCGCTTGTTCCACTCAACCCATTTCTGTCAAACCTCAGAGAGTCACGCATAAGTCAGAGATCAAAACCAGGACAGCTAAAGGTGCTCAACCACAACACACAAATGTCTTTGTGATTCTGTGCTTAAATTCTGAGCTGGAGCCATTTTTGTCTCTTTGTTGAGCCAATTCCCTCGGCGGTTATTCAACTCAAACGAGCTGAGCTCTTTCTTGTTGTCTTCCTTCTGTTTAGCGTCCATGCAGAACGACTTTCCCCGCCAATAACGCCTCAAATGAGACAACAGAGCTCTTGTGTAGCAGGAAAAGTCACTCGAATAGGGATGGTGAAGTGCCAGCAGCGACAGATTGGAGTTGCCTTATGGTAGCAGTGAGAGCCCGTGTGTGTTGAAAATTAAAGTTGACAGAACAAAGCAAACTTGTGGGGGACTTGGCACGCAAGGCAACTCTCCCTCCTTGACCCCAACTGATGTTTCTGCCCTCGCTTCAAAGAGACCAAACTCGATCCCACCAATCTCTTCAGCCTTACAAATTCTCCGCTCGGCTCCTAATTATTTCCTCCAGACGCTCCGTGTGCAGCCACAGCAACTTTTGTCAGGCTGTTAGCTGAAGTTCAGACCCTCAACCAATCAAGACTCTTTCATTCATTGAGGATGAGAATATTACAAGAGATCCTTCATTTAAAATGTAATAAAAATGTTTCTCTCTCTCTGTACCTGATTAGCAAACAACTTCTACTGCCTCTTCACTTGTCACACTTTTCTTTCTGTCATTTTCACACCTCAGAGCTTCTGTTCCCGCAGCTACGCCAACCACAGACAGGTCTTTGTCCAGTTGCTGGTGACTCTACAGGGTCCCATTGTTTTAGGGGGTGTGAAGGAGACGACGTGGCTCCTTCACTGCACCATCACAGACCTCAACCATCTTTTGGGCCTCTTGACTCGACCTGTATTTATTTTGTTTTTCCAAACCTTTTCTGGCAGCCAGCATCAAGTGCCATAAATTGTTTGATTCAGAAGAGCCTTCAATTTCAGATAGATCCATTGAAAGTCCACATTAATTTTGTTTGAAAATTTACTAGAATTTTTAAAAATATGGTGTTTTTCCACATTTTCATTATAATTTACTTCATGTCATGAATTTTATTTTTCTTCAGAAGAGGCACTGGAATGTTTTAGGATTTAAAATGAATTTTTATCAACATCTAACCTAATATAAGCATGTTACAGCCGCTCAAATCATATTATCCCTACATTTCTCAGTGAAAAACTTGTGTGTCCTATTTGCTTTACAGATGTCTATATTTGCCAGGAAGGTGTGTTAAAAAAACATTGATAGCATAACTAGAAAGGTTATGATTGATAATGTTATATCATAATCAATTAGAATTAAGGGTATTGGAGCAGAAATTACTCTTGAATAACAAAAGCAAATGTAGAAAGACATTTAAAAACTGTGCACAAAGACAGAGCAAAAATAAATATCAAGTATGCAACGAAGTACAAATACTGCAATTGACTTTCAACTATATGTAGGATTAGAAACAAAGAAAAATCATATGGTATACAACTCAAAAGATGAGAAACAGCTCAAAAGTTGTTAAACAGTTTTGCATTTTTAGCTGCTGCCGGCTGTTTAGATCTTTGAGGTTGTGACAGAGAAGCAACTGAAATTATTAGTGTTTTATTTTCTTATTTGATTCACAGTCTGACAACAAGAAATAATCACATGTAAACAAGAATAACTACATGTTGAGCTTGACTGAATTTAAAGCAGGAGGAGATTTAACCAGGCCTCAAAGTATCTGTCTGAAAATTTGCAGATTTTTATTATGATGCTCAGTTTTGAGAATAAAATAGGAAAAAAAAAGATAAAATTAACAAGTTTTCTTTTGTTTCATTATGAAAAAGAGCCGAAACACTAGTGTGACTGCAGTGTGTTCAGTTAACTCTTGGCCACATCATAAATGTGACAGCGCTGTTGCAGGAATAGAACCACAGAGATTATTCTTCCATATGATTTGTCATCTTTGCTGTCACCAAGAGAGGAAGACTGTGTGACAACGCTGGCCGGTATCGATTCTGAAAAGAGCTGATGAGCCTGAACTCCATTTGTGCCCCTTTGATCCATTGATTCATCATCTGAGACAGATGCTGATGGAGGCAAGCGAGATGCAGACGGGTGAGAGAAAGAGCACAGGAGACACATGAAGAGAGAGAGAGACAGTAAAAGGGAAAGAGGTTGAGAGAATGTGTGTGTGTGAAGGAGAGAGCCGTGCTGGCAGCGATGGGAGTGTAGAATTACAGGAAGGTCCATGTTAGAAGCACACGGCTGCAGACGTAACGTAACACCTCTGATTCTGCAGTGAGTGCATAGAGACGGTTTAAAGTGTTGATTCACTCAAATCACCAAAGAACATATTTTCTAACTCAAAAATAAACTCTGGTGGAAAAGCTTAAAAGACGGATGGTGGTTTTCTTTCTGTCCTGCCACCAGAGTTCACATGGGAGAGGATCTGAGTGGCAGTAAC
>JAPQLA010000014.1:1394235-1405108 GCA_029822935.1 Naso vlamingii
GAATATTCCTCTCCGTTTATTGATATTCCTGATCTTGCAGAGGGAACACGCACACACACACACACACACACACACACACACACACACACGAGTTCTGATAACGTTGTGTTACTTCTTGGTGCTGTAGTTTACGGAGAGGGAGGTGTTCTCTGTATATCAGCTCCTGTTGTCAGATAGTGTTAATGAGTCACGCACCTGCAAATTTAGTGTTTCCTTATCCGTTACACACACACACACACACACACACACACACCTCAGACAAACCCACTGGCATAGAGATAATCTCACTTCTGTTGTATGACACTATAAGAAACGTCTGCGAGTTTACTGCTTTTCTTTAATTTTTTAATTTAAAATGCAATATCTTTGTGTTTTTAACTTGTCATTTAGAAAAAACAAGCATTGTTTATTTATTTAGTTATTTCTCTTTATTTTTATTTTTTTGTTTTTAACTCTTGCATCCGGCAGGGGTTTTTCTTACATGAGAGGCAGAGCTGCAACGATTAATTGAATAATCAATTAATTGAACATAAGAAAATAATTGCCAACTATTTTGATAATTAATGAATCGTTTCAGTCATTTTTCAAATAAAAAAGTGAAAAAATGTTAGTTTAGCCTCTTAAATGTGAGGATTTGCTGCTTCATTATGTCACTTATGATAATAACTGGGGAGTTTTTGTGTTTTGGGCTGTTGTTCAGACAAAAGAAGCGATATGAAGACGTCACACTGCGCTATGGGAAGTTAAGATGAGCATGTTATGCACTTTTTGACATTTCATGGAATAAACGATTAATCGATTAATCATAAAAATAATCAAAATATAAATCGATAATGAAAATAATCATTAGTTGCTGCCCCAATTTCAACACGCTTTATTCAAAACATCAGTGCACTGAACAGTATACACTTATTAGTTTGTAATTAAATGACGTCTCTCCCTCTGCTGGACAAACACTGGGATTACACCATCTCAGTCACTAATCCAAGCATTTTTTCTGGCCCTAGTTTTTGGCTTCCTGCAGGTTGTTCTGCCTCCAACATGAGTGGACTGGGAACGGCTATCAGAAGCCCCTGTAGCATTAACTGGGTCAAGCAGCATCCACTTGGCCTAATATGTATTGTAGCAATCTGGATTAGTCATCTGGTGTATTCCCAAACCGCCTCAGACGCACACACAGCCTCACACATGTGACACACACACAGCGCCAGAGCTCAGGAGTCACTTTCTGCTGCAGACTGTCACTGTGATGCTCGTCTTGATATGTTTCAAGGTTTTTTTTTGGTCGATACCCCATAATTTCCTGCTTCTTAGGGTTGTTTATCACAGACCAGCTGTCACGACGTCCTGCCCTGAAACGTGTAGATTCTCCCGTTTTAACTCAGTAAAAGCGATTTGGCTTCACACTGTTGTTTCTATTTAAAACTTGGTGTTTTCTTGACACGCAGCCCCGGCGTGCAGACGGTCACGTCACTTCATATTTGCTTTTAATTGCACTTGTCTGGCCATTCACCTTAATTGTGTAATGTCCTTATGTAACACTGTTATATTTATATAATCATCAAATGTTTCAGGGTCTGCCTGAAGTTATTTAGAGTTTAGCAGGACATTTTGTCAGAGGAAGTGTCCTCTTCCTCTTTTTGTAACCTGATACAGGTCAAAGTACCTGCAGTGCTGCATGACAGTAAGACGACCTTTTTTTTTTTTAGAACATCCATCCAGTACTGATATTTTTTGGCCTCATGAAAACTGTTTTATAGAGGTGTTGTTTCAACTGTGTGATCGTTTTAGGAGATGCAGTTTGTATCAAGTTACACAGACAGTTTCTGTTATTCTGTTCACCTAGTCTTATCAATCCAGCTAGTCTAAATAACTCTACCAATATCGCAGCTAACAAAAAATACTGTGCTCTATTCACTACTGCCTACGGGTGTGTGATTGTGGTGTTTTTTGTCCTCCACAGGAGCAAGTCGTTCATGTTCTGCGGCCTGTACGCTGCGCTCGTGTTCGGCGGTCAGCACTTCATGAGAGAGAGGCAGAAGCTGAACCTGCGGCGCCCGTTAGTGCTGTGGTCACTCAGCCTCGCCATCTTCAGGTGAGTCACGGTAACATGACTAAATGAAGAACTAATCATTTGATTGGTATTTAATTAAAGTTTGATTTAAGTCATTTAAAAAAAAATCCTAATTTAGAGACTTAGCTGCGAGGTGTTTGTACATGTAAGAACCACACCTACATGGCCAAAAACATGTGGACAACCGAAGATTACACCACTTTCAGTTTGACGATAAAATGAGATTTATAGTCTGTATGTGTCACAAATGAATTTACTTTAACCCTTTTCATTTAGATTGCCTTATTGTATTTACGTGCCATTAAAGTCGAGAGCCTAGATTATACTTAATCCCTGTGGAGTTATGTAATGTATGTGGCTTTATGTCGAAACTAAATTACGGTATGAAAGCCACACCTTCACATTTAAGCTTCTGCTGCTGTGTGTGGCTGAAACATGCCGTCCTTTTTGCTTCCACCGAAACCCAAACATGATGTCGACTCTGCTGTCACTGCCAGGGGAGTTTGTAGAGAATGTGACCCACTTGGCAGGTCGCAGCAGGCGGGGCTGCTGCACTGAGCACAGAGCTCCATCACCGGTGGATGTGTGGCGTGTTGAGCCCTTCCTCTAATCTTAATCCCACAGCAGTGGGCACAACCTGCCTCTCCTCCCCTCAGCTGTCTGCATGTGACTCAATGTGACTTTGGCATTTACAAAGCTGTTGGTCATTGTACTTGTTTCTTTTAGGTTAGTGGTTTTAGAAAAGCAGTGGAGAAATTTGTCATGTCAGTTATTATTTTATATGTATACTTAGCTCAGTTTGTGCTTTAAAGATCAGAAAAAAGTAGCAGCAGTTAACAACTTATGTGTATTGTTATTGGTGGGCAGAACAGTTCCTTTCTGCTCTGAATCCACGTGTGATTGCGCTGTACTTTGATTGCAGGGCTTTTGGAAACTTTTGTTGACACAACAGGGATGAGTAACAATCTTTATGACTGCAGCAGAGCCAGAACAATGGACACGTGGAATTTACGTGAGGGATTATGCCCTCCGAGGCGTCCATTATCAGGAATGAACGGACAGGGTGGAGGCGTGTGTGGAGGACGGCTGCCTCTGTGAAGTCCATTCATTCCTGCTTATGGACACCTCGGAGGGCATGGTTACTCAGAAAAGAAAATAATATTTAGACCATTTAGTTATATTTTAATGTATTTTGCTGTCAAAGTAGAAAGTTTTTAACAAGCAACAACTCCGTTTCCCTGGCAACACCTGAGACCTCAACTAATACATGGAGTAATTACAAACTCATTGGGCGCTGTTGTAATGAAAATGTAGTTTAGTACCTCAGTAAATAGGACGGGTCAGGTCGGGGATCGATCTCTGGCTGAGTCGTACCAAAGACTATAAAAATGGTACGTAATGCTTCTCTGCCTCACTCAGCATCGTAGTAACACGAGATAAACTAGTTCTCACGTTGTTCCTTCGGCTCAGCTGTTGGCCAGAGAGCTGACAAGATTCAAAGTCAGTAACATGGCGCAAACAGAAAATGTAAGTGGCCAGCATGTTAAACAACAGGTTTAGCTGGCCAGTCAGCCATGTCCATGTCCCCAAATCAATAACAAATTGCATGTTTGCATACGAACAGTTTGGATTTTCTTGTCGTTCATTCGTTATGTGTTATGCATTTTGGGGAGAAGCCACCTGCCATCCACATGTGAATGAGTGAATGTTCACTTGTGTTATAAACTGCTTTAGAGAGTCAAAAGACTAAAAAAGCCATATAAACATAATGCGGCCCATTTCCCATAATTCCATGCACAGCGTCATCCACAATACATGGTTATCGTAGTCAGCAAAATATTGTTTGTATTGATGGAATCATTAACTAGTGAAATAGAGAACTACGTTTGTTTTGTTCTTTTGTTCTAGGCACTGACAGAATGTTGTCAGTCCTTCGTGATAAATGAGTTTTTGTGGTGGGACAGCTCAGTATTCAGGCAAATTTATTATTTCCATTGAGCTCACAGTTTGACTGAAACTGTCTGCGTGTTGTGTTTTCATTCTGCAGTATCATCGGAGCTCTGAGAACTGGACTGTACATGCTGCACGTCCTCACAACCAGCGGCTTCAGACAGTCGGTGTGTGACACCAGCTTCTACAGCGCCCCCGTCAGCAAATTCTGGGCCTATGCCTTTGTTCTCAGCAAGGCTCCTGAGCTGGGTACGGCGTCTTTGTACGAATGCCCCCGCATGAAGTCCTACATGTTGACATTTAGTTTTTAAAGCAGCATCGCACACAGACGTAGTAACTGCTGAAATATTTCTGATTAGGTGATTTGTGTCAAAGGTCAAACTATGTGTTGATGTTCAGGTTAAAACTGAACTATACATGGTTGAAAAGTTAATTTTTAGTGTTAATTTGATAGATTTTAAATGGCTATATTTTAATGTTGAAAAGGTCCTGATTACATGATGAAAATAAAGGCATTTACATGCTGTTCAAACACCAGTTAGATGTAAACAAAAGGCATAAAAAATATTTTCACTTTTTAGCATAACTTTACCCATTTTACCTGAAAGTTGAGAAGTCACTCAACCTGCAAATCATCCACTCAGTGCGTAATGGGAACAGTTTAAGGTGATTTTATTTATGTTCATCTTCATTTTGGTTAAAAAAAGGAGATGTTATTTAAATTCCACATCCAAATAATTTACAGTGTTCTCGATCAGAGCCAAAAGATATTTACACGTAAAGACACAAATAAACCCTTACTCTAGAGGTATTTTCCTTGGAGCACTTTAAACTTTCCAGTAAATTTATGAGCAGACAATTTCCTTAAGAGCTGCCTCTGCGGACGCTGCTGCGTCTTCCTGTCTTCACGCTAATGTAATGTCTTCCTGCTCGCTGTCGGACACACGAACCTGATTGCTCTGGAAAATGGAGGCAGATGCTGAGCTGGCAAGAAAATTCCATTAGTGCTTGACTAATGCCGTATTTTCTCATCTGCAGACAGGAAGAATGTCCTCCTCATCCTCATCCTCCTGCTCAGGCCATGAGGTTATTACAGAATATAAGATATGAATCTGTGAGATCACATGACCCAAGATGATCCTGTGAGGATGAAAATAAGTGAAGATAAATAAAAAAGTATTTAAAAAAAAGTAGAATATAAAATATATACAGAAATCGGAATTAAAACTATATTTCAGAAAAGTGAATGAAAATTAACACACTATCTACTGTAACAGTGTACGTCAGAAAAATATACAATGCAGTTAAATAACACTCAGTGGTTTTTTTATATATTAAAGTGGAGAAACATAAGGAAATTAATCAGTATGAAATGCTCATAATATTGTACTGTACAGTATACTATTGTATGGGATATCATATAGTAAAACACTGTATTAATAGTAGGACTGTGTATTGGTAGGAATCTGGGGATACAATACTTACCAAGATTCAGGGGTTACAATAAGAGGTATTAAGATATATTGCAATACTGTGAGTAATTTGATATGTTGAAATGTTTTGACCAAAGTCCCTCTCTGATGTGACAGTGTTGTAGGAATGACTATTTTTTCACTGTCAAAACATATAAATTAAATCTGTTTTTGATGAAAAGTCATCAGTAATGTAGATGAAATGAGTGTTTAAAGGCAAGTGTTAAAACAAGCAGCACTGTCTCTGATAAGCTGAGAAAATTATGTCACTTTACTGTAATGCAGCCCTTACAATCAGGAAAAACCACATTATTCCTTTCCACAATATAACAATATCAATATCTAGATAGAATATATAGTGTCATATCTCAGTATAATTTAATATCTTTATATTGCGCAGCCCTGTATAAATATGTAGCAGAAGAGTGTGTCCTTGTGTTATATATATGCTGAGCTGCATATAGTGAAGCGTGAAGTATTTCTGTAAATAAGCCGTATCAGTCAGAGATAAAAATTCATTCTGCTTTATGACAACTTCCATCTTTCTTATATTTCCCACCATTATATTTGGGAAAGCATATTATTATTATTATAATCGAGTCCTTGTGAGTGACTTCCTGTCCCCGTCCCTTCCAGGTGACACAGTGTTCATCGTCCTCCGGAAGCAGCGCCTCATCTTCCTGCACTGGTACCATCACATCACTGTGCTGCTCTACTCGTGGTACTCCTACAAGGACCAGGTGGCGGGCGGCGGCTGGTTCATGACCATGAACTACGTGGTTCATTCTTTCATGTACACATACTACGCGGCCCGAGCGGCCGGCCTGCGGGTGCCCCGCCCCTTTGCCATGATCATCACGGCCTCCCAGATCCTGCAGATGGCGATGGGCCTGGCCGTCCTGGGCCTGGTGTACCACTGGATGCACGAGGTGCGCTGTCCATCCAACATGGACAACATCTTGTGGGGCTCTGTCATGTACCTCAGCTACCTGGTCCTTTTTGCCTTGTTCTTCTACAACAGCTACCTCAAAGGCTCCTCCCAGGATAAACGGTCCAAGGCAGAGTAGCATGTCTGCACTGTGCTCGGCAGTCATATTGAAGCGTGCCATCAGTAGAAATGACCAACAGTAAAGGGCCATGAATGTGTGAGTCATGACTAGTTAACTGGTTGCTCAGTCCTCCTCTTTTTATGACATTTTCACTTGACTTTTTATAGGCGTCTGTAGCTCAGAACAGTGATTCATCCCTGGATTTAGAGCCGTAGGGAGGAGGCCAGTTCACACTGAGCACAGTTTAATGATCTCATTATAAGCCAGGAGCACAGTGTGGAAATTGATGAAAGAAGAGGATGAAGAAAAACCATGTTTATGTTTGTCTAACATATTACTCACTTCATTTAAATGATTGCCTTGGTTACTTAGACTCTTGACCAGTATCTAAAAACAGCCATATGAGGGCCAAATGTCTGTCCGAGGTGGTTAGAAAATGTTTGTGTTGTTATATCGAGGAGGGAAGTTCTTGATGTAGCCTCTATGTTAAAGCTCTGAACTAGAAAAAAGTACCTATGAATTTTAAATTGTTAAAGAAATAGTTCAACATGTTGGAAAATGCAGTTTGCTCTCTTAATTTTTAATCTTGGGATAAGCCAACTTTTTTTCTTTCTGTTATTCCCCCCCCCCGAATTCCAGACAAGCAAATAGATCCCATTCTTTCAACTGTGCATGCAGTAACAAGGAAGAAACGGGCAGAGCTTGCCCACCACTAATTAGCTTAGCTCAAACACTGGTAGTCAATGGGAAGTGCTAGCCTGCCTCCACCTAAAGTCATCAGATGAACTTTCCAACATCTCTAAACGGTCCTGTGTGCTTGTTGTGACTTGTTTATTTACCACGATATGTTGATTTAAGACTCAGATTAGCACTTTATGTATTTCCTCCTCTTCTTCCTCTTTTGCTGTTTATTGTGGTTTACTTCCGATACGTATTTGTTGCTAAAATTACATTAAATGCTAATCTAAGACTAAAAATAATGTAACATGGTAAATAAATAAGTCACAACAAGCACACATGACAGTTTAGAGTTGTTAGAAAGTTTATCTGATGACTTTAGGTGGAGGCAGGCTAGCACTTCCCATTGACTACCAGTGTTTGAGCTAAGCTAATTAGCAGTGGGGAGCTCTGCCCATTTCTTCCTTGTTACTGCACGCACAGTCGAAAGAATGGGATCTATCTTCTTGTCTGGAACATGAGAGGAAGGCAAATAAAAAGAAAAAAAAATGTGTGTGTTTTTTGCACCAGGCTAGTTCTTTCTCTCTGCTTCCAGTATTTATGTTAAGCTAAGACAGACATGTCTACCCCCCAGATCTGAATTTAACCTTCAGATATGCAGTTGACATCCATCTTCTAACATCTCTCTCAGAAAGGAAGCATGCAAGTGTATTTCCTGAAATGTTGAACTATTCCTTCATAAACTAGTGTCTGTTTTAGCCCTAGCCATGACTGTGACCTGCAGGTTAGTACTGTACATTTAGGATTACTAAAAGGGAACAAAGACCTCACAGTGCACTGACTGAAAGAAGAGTGTTTTCTCATGTTTAGTTTCAGCACTTATCACACACACACACACACACACACATTCCTCGCAGCATTTAAAGCATGTAGCTCTGAAGCTGTTAGTTGGAAGATCTGTGTTCTTGTTGCAGACCACTTTAGCATGTTGATGTTTTATGAAGCTGTGTGAAAATGCGATAAGCTTTAAAAAAAAAAAAGGAACACTAATGATCAACTTAACACAGCCTCCTTCTGCTCTCACCACACAAGCACTTTGTGACGCGATTGGATCTGAGTAAAACATTCTTCAGCTGAGAGGCGTCCCACAGAAAATGACATCCGGAGATGTGATTTGTGAAAAATGTAGAGCTGAAGTGCTCCTGTCGCTGTCCTGTGTGTTCTTTTTGTAAACATGTTTACACACTGTGCACATTATGCCTTCCACATCTAGCTTATGAAGCTGCACTGAACGTAGCACAGTCTGTCTTTAGCTTCTTTACTGTGGTATCCATATGCTGTCGACCGTAAAGATAAGCCAGATGTAGAAAACTGTGGGTATGCACAAAGACAGAAGTACTGTGTGCGCTGCGCTGTGTTTGTCAGATTTGTGCAAGCGTTTCATAAGGCTGAACTGTTGACCTCCACTCCCACAGGCCATAAAGATGTAAAGATACAGACACGCCCCTAAATCACCAGATCGACTTCAGACCTGTCAGAAAACACCTGTTGTGTCGTGTGAAAAAGGTTCCCAAACGTCCTGTTTTGCCAACTATTATCAGGCTACTGGGGATGAACCTCTCATTAAAACTTAAAAACATCAAAACAGTAGTCAGTAATTTAATTTATGCTACCTTTAATTGAACCTGATATAACTGCTTATAAAAAAGATCTCTCCAATTTAAATTTCTCACATTAAAATTTAGGAGTAACAGAGGAAAGTGCCTCCTCGTTGGTCTAAAAAGGGAAATCTAATGTTGTTCCCCCATAACTAAAAGGTGAAGTCCCAGATTGCAAACAGTAACCAGAAATGATTTTTCCCCGTGTTTAGAGGCCCAACAGACAAAAGTCAGAAAACAAGCATTCCTAGACCCCTTTAATCCTTTAGTTAACCCTCATATTTATCTTGTGACCCATGTTGTTTTTTTTTTTTTTTTTTAAATACCCGTTCATGTCTGGAAGATTGTTATCTTCAGGTTTGTTTGTTTGTACATGCGTCATCTGGCTTCTGAATTTCTGTTTCCTGGACTTTCTGTTGTCACGTGCATCATGTTCATCCTTTGCTTCCTGCACACTGTTTCTGTGTGTGCTGTAATCCAGATAATTTTAATACATCGAACATACTGTAGATCTGTGGGGTGCAACGTGTGATTGGGTAAATACTGAAGTATAATTTGATCTAAATTGTACATGATAGACAAAAATAATTGATCTGTAAAAACAAAGCGATGCTGCTGCGATAACGTCACATGCTGACATGATGAGGTTAAAAAGAAATGGAAGACTCTGCGTTGATCATTTGTGTTGCACTCGGTGAGCTGCTAAGAGGGAAATACAAGTAGATGTGTCCGTTGTAAATAATATGAATCTATTTATTTTCTTAATATATAACATTCTCCAGCAGATCTGAAGTGTACCAGTAGAGTATTTTTTTAAGGATGTACTTCATTTTGTCCCTCTTTCCGTCCAGATGTTTGCTTGTGTTTCTTCTTTCCTCACGTCTGCTCACAAACTGACCATGACATCATTTATGCCTCTTTAATGTTAAGAGGTGGAGGACAATTGTACATAAAAGCTGTTAAAACTCCCTGTTGAAAGGAGTTTGAGGTTATTTTTTTCATTGATAAATTGTGTGGTGTAATTTGGTCCGTCCTCTTTTCTTTATATCTTGTGTTTTATGCCCTGCTCGGTAAAACCAGTGCATATTATGGATCAAATCTATGTGTCATAGCAGCTGACAAATGTTTATTGAGAAGGAATTTTGGCTTGAACACAAAGTTTTTCTTCTGTCGTCATGTCAGACCACTATTACTGTCCTCTTGTTGTGCAGAGGTTTACGTTAGGTGCTTGGTTTAACCAGACTGTAGTGAGTTTTCCAGTTTTAACGTCAAATTTCCCCTTAAACACATTTGTGACTTCGGCAGTTCGTATAGCGTGTAATCGAACGACTGTCTTTCACTTGTTATTCTGCAGCATTTTGGATCTTCAAAGGTATTTTCATGACTCCACAGACGTCCTCTCACTGCCGAAGTTTCCACAAACTGCAGGCCGCTGCAGACTGAGCAAATATTTTATCATTCCATGCAGAAATTAGACTCCGTGAGATCACAAACGTACATTTGAAGATGCACCCTGCAGCTGAATAACAGGCAAATAATTATACTTGTGACTTTTTCCTCTGATGTTTGCACAGGGAGCTCTGTGTGACTGGGTCAGGGAGTGATGTTTGAGTGTCCTCTGATTTTTTGTTGCCACCAACACGTTGCCAGTTCAGCCTGCAGTGAAACACTGGTGTTTGAGTATTTGTCACAACTGCTAAACCTGAAACTTCAAAGTGAAACAGCCAATAACTGATCATTTTAAGAGGGAACCAGAAAAAGGCTGTCAGAAATGACACGATGTAACACTTAAACTTGAAATCCTTGTGAGTCATCTGTGTGCCAAACTGCCTGTGTCATTGTTTCTCTCTCATGGATCAGTGTGAACGTATTTGTGTTGGTCTGTGCATCCGATGTCTTTATGTAAAACATCCGAAAACGCGCTGATTTCACGCCTGTGGATTCTACTGTCAACTGCAAACGAAGGGATAAAAAAAGCAGTTCAAGGGCTTT
>JAPQLA010000014.1:1432426-1443118 GCA_029822935.1 Naso vlamingii
CATCTCTCTACGACCTTCCCTTCTCGAGTTATTCCACATCGGACAACATCGGACAGCGTCCGATATACCCCTTTTACTCTTTAACCCTATAAATTAAAATCAAACCAACACAAGTGGATTTACAGTCACTTTCTGTCCACTGGTCTCTTGCCTTTATCCAGTGTTTTATATTTCAGTTCTTCATCTTCCAACACCACTGTGGTGACATTTACACAACTTGAACATCTTCAGAGGATAAACACTGTGTTCATCTCACTGTGTTTGTGATCATATCTGAACACAGATGAACTCAGCTGAAGTTACTTCAGAGAGTGAATGAAAACAGGCTCCAAAACAATCCCAGCCTTCTCCCACAGATGAAAGTGGTCTGTATGTTAAAGCTGGAGGTGTTTGTGGTTGGATTTGCTCCCTGACCTTTAACCCCCACTACCACATGGCTGCAGGCTCACTTTGACAGGTGAAACAAAAGCTTAAAACAGCGAGGGGCAGAGTGTCTGTCAGCAGGAGATGCTTGACTCAAAGAGAGTCTCTGCTGAGGGTCCATGTTCACACTGTCTGCTTGCATGTTTAATAAACCAGAGACTGATAACAGAGGACAGAGCAACTGTGATGTCACAGGCTTATTTGCAAATTAACACTGTAAAGCCTCAACTTCACCATCTTGGTTCTTTGGAGCCAGAAGTGACTGTATTGGGATTAGACATGGCACTGCTACCAATCACAACATCTTTTTATTTTCACTTTAAATATTGTACTTCTTACTCCACTTCATTTACCTCAAAAATATAATTTAATTTTACATTTCATTATGAATTTATCAACAAATAAAAGAAACTACGATAATCTCAGCCCTCTCTTCCATCCCTGGAAACAAGGTTTGCCTCTGCAGGGACTGACTGAGCTCCAGGTGTCATTAATGAGCCTCATTAGCACAGAGAGTATGTGGAGCAGCAATATAAGAGCAGAGAAGCCATGTGCAGTGCACAGCACAAAGCTTCTGTCTACAACCTCCAGCAGGCTGCTGAGAAGACACTGCTATAGCTGAACCTGCTGCCTGGGACTCAAACATGGCGCTCAGACTCTCTTTAAGGTGAGTAACAGATGATGGAGACCACAGTTCCTGAAGTTCCAACTTAATTTAATCTTCAAGGGGAAATGATTTACTTCTGCTGATGCTCTGACAGGGTTTCAGGGCTCTGTCTGCTGTTATTTAGCAGTGCTGCCTGTTTTCCTGCAACAAAACAAGGTGAGTATTCCTTTAAGTGACTTCTTGTTCTCCTGGTTCTTTTTTGTCTCTGTCAAAAGCTTAAAACTTAAGAATCCTGAGTTGACAAGTCAAAGAATCGAACTTAAAACTATGTCTTCTTGTACTTTAACGCATAATCAAATAACTTGAAGACTAGGAGCTTCATGTTTAGGCAAGACTCTGAATCCAGAAGCTTTCCAAAATGCCTAATTTTCACCATTTAAATGTGAATTCTGTGTTCAGACTACAGATATCCCTACACAGCCCCAGGGGGCTCTGGTGGTGAAACTGCTCCCGCATCAAACCTTGAGTCTGAAGGCTCCCGTCATCCTCTGGTGCCCCTGCAGCCTGCAGCAGCCCCTCACATGTCCAACTCTCCCACTGGAAACCAGTCCCCGTTCATTCTGGGAGTTCCAAGTGTGGCTGAAGGCTCCTCACCAAGTTATGAACCCCACAGGTTTGTGAATTTTGAATCTGGCTCTAACAAACCCTACAGGTCTCCTGCAGTCCCTATGCAGAGTGCAGTAGACATCAGCCCTCCCGATGGCACTGAGATGAAGACTCCCAGCTTCTCTGAGCAGCCCCAGCCTGCTATTGGCACCGGAGGAAATTTAAATCTGGGATCAGTCTATGAGGCGTCTCCTTTTGCTCCTTCTGGCTTTGCGTACCCTGCTGAATCTGCTGGGAACACGGCTCCAGGCTCTGACATTTACAACAGACCTGAAGATGACACCAGTACTGAGATCTACGGCTTTGGTGATGGACCTGTTCCTTATGGAAGTCCATCCAATGCAGGCTCCCTTGGCTGGGTGGAACAGCCTGCAGGAGGTACCTCTTTCTATGAGCCGAGCAGCTGGATTCTGTCCCGTTCTTTCCCGGACTTCAGTGTCTGGGACTCAGACAGTGCGGTGCAGCACAGCGTGAGGGAGATGTCCCCTCTGCCACCTTCATCCTACATCATCCAGTCTAGAAATGGCTACCAGAGAGCAAGAGAGGTTCTGTCCCACACTAAATACTCCCCTGAGTACCCAGAACCACCAGTGTTTCCTGTCCAGGCTGTCAAAGCACCAAGCAAGTCCCCACCTGTGACTTTTCCCAAAGTAAGAACGAAGCAGTAAAGAGGTAAAATGTGAGCTGAAGTCTGAGCTCTGCTACAATATCAGTTTAATTGTGCCTGACTTGTGTTTTCCTTTTTTTCAGGGCAGATTTGGTGACTGAGCTTCAGCTTCCTGGAACATCTACACATTTGAGTGTTTTGAGGTTAATAAATGTGACCATGCAAACTGTCACTTGTCTTTAGCATACTGAATTGTCAAGCATACCCCATTTACACAACACATTTCCCAGATAAGGTTTTTCCGGCTCAGTACTAGATGACCCCTTTTCTCTCATGACTCTGAGAAAGCAAGAGTTTTAAAACACTGTGCAGCAGAAACATGTCCACACTCACTGCTGAAGCTAAAACACAGTTCAGTGTGACAGGCAGTGTTGAGAGTAACTAGTTGCATGAAACAAAATTATGCAATGTATTTACAAATGTAAGTAACAATTGGTTAGTGACTGAAATATGTAATCAAATTACAGTTATGAAAATGTTTGTTTGAAAAAGGGGATTATATCTGCGTATTTTCTGTAGAAAGTTTAGGCTTTATGTTGAATAATACTTATTTTGTTGCTTTGCATGTTTTTGATGTGCAGTGTCGTCTTGTCATTTCTGTCAGATGGAGTCTGAGTCTGTCAAGACTGTTTAAAGTTTGATCTGATGCTTTGATTGGTTCTCGTTTGAATTTGCAGTGCCCCATGTCTGCCATTAGCACTGCCTTGTTCAAACATTTGAAATTGGTTAACAGTTAAACATTCATTAGAAATTTAGAAAAGGTAATCAAAAGTTACAATACTTTAAGTAATTGAAATGGTTACATTACTTATTAAACTTTAAATAGGGTAACTAGTAATTTGTAACCTGCAACGTTTCCAATCCTCCTGAGAGGAGACAAACACTCGAGTGTCTGCTCTCTGGTTCAGAGTCCAACAACATCCTGCAATGAAACACAGAAACTAATGATGTAATTGATAATGACCCCAGCTCATCCTTAACATACTGAAGGCCGGTTCAGTGATCAAACCTGAACACTCACATCAAACAGCTTTGGTCAAAAATGTCAATTGCTGCTTCAGCTAAACAGCTGGATTTCATTGACAGGCAAGTCTGTTCCTGCGGGACGTCACTGCGTTCAAAGCTTCATTCATAATACTGACATTTAGATTTTACATGAATATTCTTTTGGTTGTACCCAGCATGTGGCTACACTACCCACATGAGGCTACACTAATAGTTTTTGTATTATTCGGGTTAGTAGACTTTGATCCCAGTGGCGGCTGTGCAGGTTTCTGATGTGATCCAGCTTCTAATAACCAGTGTTTCGAAGTAAAAGTCTCCAGCACACTGTCCTCTGCATTTTCAATTCAGTTAGCAATGTTTCTGCTACTGCTGTCATCATCTTCCTTTGATCTTCAGGCGTACAAAAGATTTGCTCACAAGAAAGTCCAAAGATCAAAATTTACTGAAAAAAGGTTTAACATGTTTTTATCCGACAATATATTAAGCTCCAACCCATATTTGTTAGCATTTAGGGTTTCAAAAACAATTTTCTGCTGTGTTTTCCTTCCATTCAGATCATAACCTACATTAATTCTGAGGATGGGTCAGCTGATGCCATGTCGTGTAATGCATCACCTACAGTACTGCAGCAACTTCACACCATTTGAGGAAATCCAGTTTACAGCACAAGATTCTTTCAGTGACATTTATTCCCTCAACAGTCAGTGAGGAGACAAAAAGCTGTTGATGTTTCTGACATTTTAATTTGTAACAGGACTTTGATATTTGATGTTTAAACTCAGACTTTCTGACTTTCTTGAGCTGACATGAAATATTCCGAGATAAAGTTTTAACATTCAGAATGACGTGAAATCATCTGTTACAAAATACTACTGGCCAGACTCAGCTCTCTGGAAAAGAATTTATGAAAATACAGAGAAGAAGAGACCAAACCCTTGATCTAAAGGTTCACATGTTGAAATCAGGAAAAGTGTAAATAAAGAAATTAATTTAACCCTTGTAGAGTTTTTTCTTAAATTGTAGTCATTTTCTTATGAAATATTGGATTTTTTAAACTTAGTTTTCTGAAAATCATTTGAGTCAGTCTAATGAGAAAAATGTCACTCTTTAGTTGATCTGCTTCCATCAAAAATAAAAAACACTTTGCTCAGACATCAGACAGGTTGAGAGAAATAAAGATCACTCTGACACTTGATCCCTCATCAGCACGAGGCCACTTAAAACTCCGGCTCTGTGGCGCGTGATGCGGAGAGAGGCCCAGAATACAGCAGGAGGAACGAACTGCATCCTGCAGGACATTTTGAGTTTTTGCTGTCAGAGCTTCAGGGTGCTCACGAGTCCTGGACCTGACCCGGGATAAGATAACAGTCATTGACTTTGGACGAGTTGAAGGGCATCGTGTCTAAAGAAATCTCCGCCTTGCCTTTATACTGCAGGATGGCGGGCAGCAGGAGGTTGCAGTGGTTGCGGAAGTCATTTGTAATGACAGAAACTTTGTCAGAGTTCTGCCCCAGGCTTCTGTCTGTGTGCGGTGCCACTGCCGGGAGAAGTCTTTGCGTGCTCACAATGCCGAGCGTGGTGCAGGCCTCCTTCTGCAGGGTGGTGTCGTGGTGGTAAGACACCAACTTGTTGCTGAAGTCCACCGCCTCCACCGCGGAGGTGGAGCAGAATTTATTACAGCCCAGGATGGTGGAAAAGGCCCTCCTGAAGTCGGCGTTGAAAGCGTAAATCACTGGGTTGAGGGACAAGTTGGCCCAGCCGAACCAAACAAAGATGCTGAGGGTGGTGTCGCTGACGCACGGTGCCTCTCCGAGTTTGTCTAGGCTGCAGAAAGGCACCACGCAGTTAAGGACAAAAAACGGCAGCCAGCAGAAAACAAACACACCTATGATGATGGAAAGAGTCTTTAAAACTTTCGTTTCTCTTTTAATAGACGTTTTCAGCGAGCTGTCATCATGTGTCGATGCGCGGTGGCTGTTTTGCGCATGGGGCCCTGCTGCCCTCTCCAAAGATGAAATCCCACCATGATCACCATGGGAATGTAGAAGCTTATCAGGGACGAGGAGATGGCATAAGTCCAGTTAAGGCTGGCGTTGCAGTTGTCTGGGTTGTCCACCGTCAAGCTGTTCCCTTCCGCGCAGTGCCAGTTGAGATGCACGGGAATGAAGGCGATGAGGATAGAGAGAGTCCACGCGACGCCGATCATCAGGTAGGCGAACCTGTGTGTCAATTTGTGCTTATACCGGAACGGACTGGAAATAGCCCAGTACCTGTCCATGCTGATGATGCACAGGTTGAGGATGGACGGGGTGGAACACATAATGTCGAATGCGACCCATGTGTCACAGAAGTGACCAAAAGCCAAATGCCGGCGACTTCGGACACCGCCCGCCAGGGCATCACCAGCACGGCCACAAACAGGTCGGACACCGCCAGGGAGATGACGAAGGAGTTGGTGACTCTGGAGCGCAGGTGGCGAAATTTGATGACCGCGACGCACACCAGAGTGTTACCCAGCGGAGTGGAGACGATCAGAGCGCACAAGATGCAGCCGGTGAGCGCGCGGAGACCGGCTGCATCTTGACCCTGGGCTTTCTGCTCCCGCTGTTACTACCTGGAGTGGGTACAGGTGGCTCCGGTGGTCCTGGTTTTGGTTTTGGCTCTCATTATGAACACTCTCCATGGATATGCACCCTCACACCGTCGGTTCCATGGCTGTCTGGACCCTCAGCTCCGGTTCCCCTTACAGATCCACCTGCCGCACGTCTCAACCCCAATCAGTGTTTCCAACGAGCAGACAAAAAGAAAAAAAAAATCTTCGTGTAATTCCAACAACAATCCGGCAAGAAACGCGCTCCGACTCTCCACTGCTGTCCGCTCAGAGTAACTGAGGGTGCAGATGAACAGTGTTAGGCAAGATACTTCCAAAATGTAATATATTATTACCAGATACTGTCATTTTAAATTAATTAGTTATATTACAATATGACTGTCTATGAATAGTAATGTGTTACATTACAATATTACTGTCTATGAATAGTAATGTGTTACATTACAATATTACTGTCTATGAATAGTAATGTATTACATTACAATATTACTGTCTGTGAATAGTAATGTATTACATTACTTTTGCATTACTTTCACAAAAATGCATACCAACTAAGCATTCTAAAATAAAAGACCATTAAATCATGTTCTGTAGTTTATTGCCGTTCATTATATATCCAGTGGGGGGGCGATGTGTTATAGCATGACCAGAGCCATTTATGTTTTTTTATCAGAAAGTGGTGACCTTGGATTATCGACCACATGGTGTTGCTGCCAAGTTAAATTTAAGAAACAGCCTAATTTTTACTTGTGTAAGCATACTCTTATCCTTTTCTCTAATAAATTGAAAGTAATGGGATTACATCCAACTTCCAAACGTAGAGTCCATCTCCGTTGCCATGTCTGCTGCTTGTTGACTTGCCGTCGCTGCTACAGCAGGAAATAGTCGGGGCCGGGTGAGTGTTCATGGTTGCTCACGGTGTGAAAAAAAAAAAACACAAAACACTTTGCCACTTAAATTCGGGGGGTGATGTGATGTACCGCACGTTACTGATAAAGTAACTGATCAGATATTACTGAATTTCAAATAGTAATGTGTTATATTACTGTGTTACTGCTAAAAGTAATAAATTTGTGTAACAGCATTACCCCAACACTGCAGATGAGTGCGCTCAGTCTGAACATATTCAGCCAAAGCTTTTGTCTTTAAACTCAAGCCTGAAAAAGAGTTTATGAAAGAGAGAAAACTGCATAAAACCAACCACACACACACACACACACACACACACACATTTTGAGGGCTTCAGAAGGCATGAGAGTAAGCCTAAAGGAAAATGGCCTAAATTCTGCCCTCTTGTGGACAAATAGGAAAACACATCAACAGCAGCACAACTGAAAAGCGCCTTCTTTCAGGTGTGACTTGTGACGTGGCACGTTTTAAGTGGGCTGTTGATTCTGCATTTTTACATCTTGAACATACTTTAAGACAAAATTTTCAAACAAACAAACAAACAAAAAAACAAGATTCTTCTTCATATCTACATCTCACAAATATTAAATATGGGCCAAACCGAACAAATTATCGATTGCTGACCAAAATAAGCAGCAGATTCATCCAGAATGAAAAGCAGGTTATTGTTTGAACTTTCCTGATCATACCACAGCAGGTCATTAGCTACTTTAGGCTGCTTGTTACAGAGCATTCCTTCTGTCTGACAGGCCTGTTTGTAGCCTGCTTTTATCATAAATGAACGAATAGATAAATAAATATCGAATAATTCATTTCTAAGAGGTAAAATTCCATTGAAGAGTTGATGTGGTGTTCAAATGATGTTTGTAGAAAAGCTTTCGGTGAGGAAAGGGTTATGTTTACAGCATGCGTGTGACGTCAGTGTCAGCTGTGCCCCGCGCAAGCGCCTTCCGCGTGCACGCACGCGTGTATTTGTGTGTGTGTGCGTGTTAGAGTGTGTGGATGATTCAGCAGCTCGTTACTGCGGCTCGCCCTCTGCACATGTTCAACGCAAACGGATTTCTGGCGCACACGAAGCGAACAAACTGCTTTTATTTTGATACTTTCTGCTAACCGTCAGAAACCCCTGCAGGTAAAACGTTTGTGTCGGAGACCCCGTAGTGCTCGGCAGTGTTCAGCTCGCACAGGCCGGAGAGCGGCAGCGGAACGCCGCAGAGAACGCTGCCTCTTGTCCTCTCAGACCTCCGTGTGGATTTTATCATCGTTTATCTGGGCTTTTATCGCCTGTCGTGTTTTGACAGACTCTCTCCGGCTGCATTTCATCCAAACTCCCGCTGAGTCACATCCAGCTGCGTTTCCGGCAGCTCCGCCAAACACATTTCCGCATTTTGACGTCTGATGCTCTGTCACCGCGGCAGGTGAGACTCCGTGCACAAACCGAACATTCAGAGCAAAATGTCACTGCGACAGACATGTCTAGTTCCTGACACACACACACACACACACACACACACACAGTTAACATTGTATGATGGACTTACAGAACAGGCGACATTGAAAAAACATCTTCAAACAGCGAGCTAACAGCATGAAAGTAATAGGCCCCTACTTGTGTAACAGTGGACACGTTACAGTAACTTGTGTAACGTTACAGTAACTACAGCAGGCACAGGACCGTTACAGTGACAGACTGAAGCTGTAATAAACATGATGACAGTCAGTGATGTGACTTCATTAAAGTCTGTGGTGAAGTCTGTTATAATGTGACATCATGTGCTGTTCACATCATCCTGACACCCAAGTGTGTCTATGAAAAGATTTTAGCCATCTGATTGACTTACAATATTGTATGAACACTGTATTATACTAATGCAAGTTCACCAGTAAACAGTCAAAATAAGTTTGTAAAAAAGAACACAAAATTACCTGCAAGAAATATTAGTTTAAAACGTTCAGCCTGCTCACAAAAGTGCATGTCTTCAGGTGATGATGAACTCTGAGTAATGTTCTTAAATGGAACGACAGCTGGAAAATGATCAATAAGTTTAAAAGTCAATATTTAGGAGAATGAATATTAGCTGTATCATGAGAGTGATGTTTCATTTAAGAAATGCTTAACATTCATTGTTTTTCGTTGCTCTTGGGCCATGTTGTACCATTTAGTTCATTTCTAAAAGTAACTCTAAAAGTTTTTCATTGACAGAATGTGTCGACGCTCAGTGTGTCCAAAAATATTCATAAAGCCAAAAAGACAACAGTGGCTTGATATGCTGTGATGTTCCTTCCATGATAAAACAGTGTGGAGCTTTGCTGATAACACAATGACACATCCGTTACCGAACATCTTTTCAAGTCACATATTGTCTTTGTATCCTTTCTGTCATCATTCAGCATTTTTAAACTGAAGATGTCAAACATCAGTGATGACTGATGTTTTGACGTCTGATGCTCTGTAGACAAGCGGAGACAAATAAAATAAAGAGCTTCGGACCGACAGTTTCTTGGTGTGAGGAATGTTTCCGAGGTCGCTGACTGTTTGTCGACGCTCCACATTTCTCACATCTTTGACCTGCATTGTTTCCATTCTTTAGCTGTATTTGGTTCCACGGGAGAACTTCTGGCTCCTCTGTGGAGCTTCAGGGTGGTTCGTCACTCGCGATTGCTGCATGCATGTTGTCTCCAGTGGAAACCCGACCATGAAAGAGCCTGCTGCCTCTGTGGCGGTCGTCTCGTCTGATATCAGGCTGAATCGTCGAGTTGTTACAGTTTCCATCTCTAGTCTGATGTTACTTCCACTCTTAAGACTGCAGGAGGGAGATGTAATCTGTAATCTATTACTAGAAAGTGACGTTTCTGGACCCACCGGCTGGGGCTGGTTGCTGATTCACTGCCAGTTGTTCTGTGGTCGATTGATCTGCTTTTCTGAACAGATGAGCAGAAGCTGCTGCTGATCTGGTGTCAGTTTGGAGAACATGCTAACACAGTGACCGATCTGAGTTTGTGTCCATTACAGTTTGGCAGGCGACCAGTCAGTCTGTCCATCTGTCTGTCTGTGATGTTTCCACTCTGCTGGACTTTATGTCTGTCTTCCTCCTCTAGCTGATCATTCACCAGCTGGCTGCTTGAATCCCTGCTGAGGTGACGAATCTGTTCTTCGACAGAGATGCAGCTCAGAAAAGAGAAACAAGAGCCACTGCAAATAACAGCATTCACATGTATATTTATTATATTTATTTATTAATATTGATTGTTTTATGCTTCATCTTGTCTTTTCCACTCTCATACTGTTAAGCTGAACCCATCTTCACTTGGCTGCAGCCCTTAAACGGCACCGTCCCTCTCTGATGAACACATGATGGCACAGCTGATGAAAAATTAATTTTTCCAGACTGTTCTCGAAGCACAAAAACAGCCCCTGTGGTGAATAATTTATTCCTTAAGTTCCATTCTAACTGTGCAGGCAGCAAAGGAATTAAACCTCATTGTCTTCTCCTCTAGAAAATCACACATTTCTCTTTTTCTCAACAACATTCCGAGTTTCCACACAGAGAAGCAGAGTTGCACTGATTCCTAACCAGACGCGACACGAGCAACCTCTAGTGTACCGTTTCTCAACGGGGGTTTCCAAAGAAGGTCGGGGGGCGTTGGAAACAATTCTTTTGACAGGGGGGCGTTGGGGGGCATGGAGGATCTTTGAAAAAAAATATGAAATATATATGTAAATATGTCATATAAAAGCCTATATTATATAACACTAAAGATTCATACATGGGTTGAAATATACAATTAGGCGTACTTGCAAAA
>JAPQLA010000014.1:1488228-1498670 GCA_029822935.1 Naso vlamingii
GTAACCACCTTTATGTGTGTGGCTTCTTGAGTGTGTGCACATTTTTCTGATGTTGTGTGTGTGTGTGTGTGTGTGTGGTAATGAATCTGCAGTTTCCCTGACTTATTCATGTTCAACCTTCTGTCTGGCAATCTCCATTTTATTTATTTTTGCTTGAATGGCGTGATGATGGCTGTCAGAGGAAGTCGTGTGTGTGTGTGTAGTGCAGCTGCAGCCAATCATGACGGCAATCTTCAGCGCCTGTCTTTCCATCAGCATGCCCATAAAAGTCGAGGCGGCTGTAAAATGGACTGACAGATTTAAGAGCCAGTGCTGCAGATTTTTACTGCTGCCATCTTTGTTTTGGGTACCCTGCTGCACTCCTTACACACACACACACACACACACACACACACACACACACGTTTGTACAGCTGTATTTGTGAGGACACTCATTGACATCATGCATTTCCCAGCCCCTTACCCTAACCTTCACCTAAACCTGATTCTGACCCTCAGAAGTCCTTTAAAGGCCTGTCAGAGTGAGGACCGGCTGAAATGTCCTCACTGTCCAAAAAGTGTCCTCACTTCCATGGAGTAAAACTCAAATGACTGAAAACTGGTTCTCACAAAGATAGCTGTACAAGGGCACACACACACGCATACACACACAAACACACACACACACACGCACACACACAGACAGACACACACACACACACACAGACATACACACACACACAGACACACACACACTCAGACATACACACACACACACACACACACACATACACACACACACAGACACACACACACTCAGACATACACACACACACACACACACACACTCAGACATACACACAGACATACACACACACACACACACACATACACACACACACACACACACACTCAGACATACACACACACACACACACACTCAGACATACACACACACACACACACACATACACACACACACAGACATACACACACACAGACACACACACACTCAGACATACACACACACACACACACACACACACACACACACACACACATACACTGTGACTTTCTTCCTCTCATTTTCACTCAGGATTAATTTGCCAGTTGGCAGTAAAATATTTCCCATGATCCTCGGTAACAAAGCGCATCCTCCTGGACTAGGGACGTGAAAAACTCATTATTTTGCGAGTCAACATGTCGGAGGCATGAGTTGACAAGTAAATTGACTTACTGTGTTTTTTTGGTTTTTTTTTTGGAGATGGCAGTTGTGGTCCTGAAAATAAAATTCAAACTGCGTTCACTTCGCTGTACTCACAACCCATTTTGCCCGATAACTGTCACAAAACCAACTCAGGTCGGACTCTGATCACATGATCAAATGTTACTTACAGCTCGCACTTCTCACGCTTCAACACGATGAAGTACTACTGGAGCGGCACTGTAGTTTAGTGATAGTTTAGCTGTTAATCCAGCCTCAGACTGTACAGATGTGTAGCACTGGACCGTGGTGAAGTTAGCTTTACGTTGGATATTCCTATTCAGCAGCAAGCGTCAGCTAACTATCTAATATCCAGCCTGAAACTAACTTCACTGCTGCTGCAATGTTGAGGAAATGCCGTGAATGAATGCAAACAGAGGTTTTTTTTTTGTTGTTGGCTAAGAAATGGGAAACGCTCTCAACTTCTGCTGGTTTTCTCTTTAGGAAATCGAAACCCCCACGTGACCCACTCCTGGATATACAGTGGACGCTCTACTGTCTGGGTTCGTAAGGAGCTAGGGTTAGAGCACAGTGACCACACAGCACGAGTGATTTTAGTTGGATAACCACTTGGCACCCTTTAGTATGAAACTGAACTGTAAACTCAGAAAACAGTGCACATGAAATTACAACTGCATTGGTTCCATAAAATTAATCCCCCAAAATAAAATGAAAGCATAAAATGTCCTTTGTGTGAGTTATTCACTGTTGAGTGTCTCTCTTTTAAATCAGTGTCTAGTCAAGGTCAAAAGGTCAAAATCAAGGTCAGTTCATGTCAGTTCAGGTCAGACAGAGGTCCGATCCTGGGCTCTGTCTTCCGAACGACAGGGGTCCATGAAAATCAATGTTTGTTAGAGTGCACTCTTAGTACATGTGCAAGTCTGTCCCATCTGGGTGACTGGCACGATCCTGCCACACCACAGATAGTCCGTCTGCTCTCTCAGGAGAGGCTGATGTAGATCTCAGGCCTTGGATCCAGCTGGCTGGCTCGCCATCTACTGGTTCTTCGTGGATCTTCTCACTCAAATAAAAAAGACCTGACCGATTCACTTGTTTCACTACTCGACGACTTCAGGGCTTGACTCTCTACAGCGTGGTTCATCGATATTAATTAACGTTCAGTTCCAGCACCAGTCACCGACAGCACTCCTCTTTGGTGTCGAGCTGTAGACACAACCGGTCTAGCTGACTTATGATTTTTAACTTTTTATGGATTAATAGTTCTCCAATTCTGTTCAGCTTCGGCTTGCTGTATTTGCGCCAGAGAACAAAAAATAGAAAGTGTGCTAATGTCTCTTTCAGCAGGGACCAACGAAACTGCTGCTGTATGTTAGTGAAGCTTTCAGGTGCACTTCGGAAAATGCTATTTCGCACTTTAGTTAACACTATGCTGCTTTCAAGTGTAACTCGGAAAACACAAATCAAACCAACTAATGAGGTAGAATTTGCTAAGAGATTGGAATTCTTTGCGCATTTTGGTAATATCAAATAAAATAACAGCTTAGTTAATCATGGGTTTCACCCCTATCTTATGTAAGCTGGGTTTTTTTTTACCTGGGTTGCATGAACAAAGTTAACTTTCCTTCATTCACACCCAAAAATCATTTTACTGGATCATGTCTAACAACAGCAACAGTGAGGCAGAGCTGGCGGGCAGAGACAGCGCTGTGTACAGGAAGAAGGCGAGGTCTATTCACAGTCGAGCAGTAAAATCCCTCAGCGGATGTGACTGGGATGCACAGGCAGTTTTTAACCAAGACGGAAAGTGTCTTGTGCCCCGATTCTTTGACTTCTATTTTTAGAGTTGACGTGAGAACTATTAAAAAATTGGTCGTTGATCCGGCACATTGTTCATGTCTCTATTCTGGACAGGATTGCCTAATTATGGCAGTTGACTTGTTAAACTCACCTGGAAACCATGTGACCCCTCTCTGCTCTTAGAGATACTGATACACAGTTTGTCCTCCAAAGAAAACATTTGTGTTCCATTTAAAACACATTCAGTCAGCTGCTGCTGCTGATCAAGCATAACGTTTAATACTTACTCAGAAAGGCTGTAGCTCCCACCTGCTTCACCTGTGCACTCAGTTCTTACACGGCGGGAACAGAACTTTTTTTTTTTGTTACTGTACCTTGTTAGGTGCAAACGCCAGAAAAATACGTGAACAGCTGGATTTCCCTCCGTTCTCCCAGTTGCTTTCTAGCTGTGAGTCGTTCTTTTCTCTCTCAGTCTTTCTGTTTCTCGACCTCGCTTGTTCTTGGTGGTTGAATGCTGCAGAAATCACCTTTGATCACCTTCATCCCACTTTAAACCTCTTTTTTGATCATCCAACCACAGAGCCGATCTGCCACCTCTGACCAATCCCCTCTCAAATCACTGCAGATACTCATCCAGCAAAACACCAGGCGAGAAGCCCCATAATAAAAAAAGAAAACATTCTTCAAGGCCCCCGTCTTGTTTGGCTTATCGCCCCGGATTATAACTCGATGAGAGGTGGTTACATCAGATCCTCGCCGTCTCAACAGTTACTTAAGGCCGGTGTTGTTAAGCCTGTTTTAAAGCTGCAGTGCTTACTGGGATCAAGATTAAATGCACGCGTGCACATACACACACACGCACAGACAAACACAGATACACACGAGTAGATCTTCTCACTAAGAAAATTTTTTCTAGGTATCGAGAGAAAAATGTGTGTGTAGTAATATGAACACAGAATTACTCTGTGTGTGTGTGTGTGTGTGTGTGTGTTACTAGCAGGGATGAGTCACCTAAAAGCCCCCAAGTGTTGCAGGCAGATGAACACACGCTGGCTGAAAAACCTTTCTGAAGTTCACAGAGAAACTTTGTGACCCGGTTCAAAGGCTGCCTGGGAAAATGCACTGACCTTCCTCACCACTTCTTGTGTCCTCTGCAGAAAAACACCAATCAGATGTCAGAGACCTGCATGGTTCATATTTAGTTTTTCAAACATGACTCACTGAGACTCACTTCAGCCTGATCGCACAAAAGATTGTGCTGTCGCAAAGTTTTGAAACATTAAAGTACGAGCAGCTTGTCATTTGTTTCAATGAGAACATTTTCATAGCGGGAGTCCAGACACAGATGCTCATCATCCAGCCGCCCAGTGAGAGGACTAATCACACACATGCAAGTCACACTTCACATCAGTCACTCTCTGATATGATTGGCTGAATTCTGCCGTTAGTCCAGTCAGTGGATAAGTGAAGTAAAATCTGGTCTCATCGTACCGGGGACCTCCGTCCAAAGTTCGCTGTTTGATAAAATGTTTACATTCAGGAGTCTTTTTTAAAAGTATTATTTAGGCAAAGTAATTCTAATTAATTTATAAGTAATAAAAACTTTAAGCTAAATAATAACTGAAGTAATAGGCCAAGTTAGACAGCCACATTCCATAAATGTTTCCACAAGCTGTTAAATAATGACAATGATGTGATTATGTTGTGATGAGGGCTGCACAACATGTCTTTAAAGCATCGTCATCGTGATGTGCACAGGCGCATCACGATATTCTATTTTTATGTTGATAGAAAAGGAAAACTTGCACGGTTCAAACTTTCCATGACTAAGAGAAGTCCGTCTGATAAAGGTTGAATTAATTCAGAGACACCAATTAAAATTTTCTGAAGTGCAAATTTCACCAACTGCAGCATCGCAGCGCGTCATTGGACAAGAGAGGAAGAAACATGTCAACACATCGCATCGAAACTGTTGTTTTTATTGCAACAATAAACCCTCGAGTGATGACCCTGTGCTTCCCCATATTCATTTTCAGCAGCGTGCCCCTGTTGCATTTTGACCGCCGTTGATTGATTGATTGATTTTTATGAGAGAAGAGGAGCAGAGAGCTCCGTCCTATCTCTGCAGTGCACCATGAACGCCTCTTCATATTCATGTGAATTAATTCACCTGAGAGTAAAACACAGAGTGAGACGAGAGCACCCGTCTTTTAACTTTGTTTTGTGATGTCACACACGTCAGTAAAGCATGAAAACTGAGAGGCTGCTGACGCTTCATATCACATCAACTCACACAAAGCATACAGACGAGCTTTTACGATGATTTTAACTACAAGTGGGATGAACACTGAAGAAAGAAAAGCTGATCCCTCTTTACAGATTGTTTGCATCGTGCGTCAGTGCACATTCTGTTCGCTGCAGTTCTACGCTTAGACTCAGAACCAGGTCAAACTATTTGCTGCTCCGTTCAGTCCCATGCCTCCCACAAATACCTGCACATAAACTAAACACAGCAGACATGTGGCGCCTTCTCCCCCCTTCACGACGTAGTCTTGTAAAACGAAAGCATCATGAGCAAATCAGTTTAGTCCACTTATGTTAACTTAGCGTTAGCTTGTTCGGAGGAGGGTTGATTCAGCATTTTCTGTCGTTATCCACGACTGATATAACCGTTGTTGCTGCTCTGTGTCAGCTGTGGAGGTCCTAGACAGGTTGGAAAATTGAACGACGTCATGTCTGTGTTTATTACATCCTGTGGTGTGTAAAGTCGTGTTGTAGGAGATCAGAGTGTTCACTCACTGCGCTGTTTTGGCTGCCATGTCTGATTTAACATCCCCACGTTGATGTTGTGCTGTCAGGACGGCAGAGACAACGGGAGAATTTCAACACTGATTGACTGTTGTGACAAAGTGTCACGCAAATTCACATATCAAGTTCAATATTTCTTTATTTTAATTTGTTTACTTTTGCAGAGCCTGCAGTTAGTTTATAAAACACATTTACTCTACATGTAATTCTTACAATTTATTAATATTTCATAAATCAAAACAAAATCATTTTGAGGAACCAGGAACCAAATATAAACTGACCATGTGTTTGTAAACAAATTGTGCCCCTGAATTGGCTGTAACTTGTAAAATAGTCCAAACCAATATGAAAAACCACAGGAAAATTTTAAATTGTGATCTGCCATTAAAAAAATGGAGATATGATATTTTTGGCCTATGGCCCGGCCCTATGGAGTGGTAACATCTTCTCTAGCTCCATGATTTCAAAGGACCTTGAGTCTTTTGTTTGTTATGTTCTGATAAAATCCTCTTACTCTCACTCAGCCTACCTTTGGTAGGCTTTGAATACTTTTCTCCATCCATCTCTTCATCAGATGGTTGTCTTAAGGGTCCAGTCCCAAAGATTTGTTTTGTTCAAGCTTTAATGCAGCCAGGGGTCTCCAGCTTGCTCTTCAGACCACCCTGTTAAAATGCTGAAGGCTCACTTCTTCTCAGCCTGATGTGTCCAGAAATACAACGTTAATATGAGATGCTGGTGAGGTAATGTTTTCCATCCAAAGCCCGGGAGAAGGCCAGACCCCAGGGTGGGAGGAAAATCTGCATGCCCACAAAAACCAAAAGAAAGACAGTAGAGAAGAGGTCCAAAGACAGAAGCCTTTGTGCGGTTTTCCTCGATGCTGTGTAAATGTTTCAGTGGGAGTGGCATGTTTCTGCAGGGCAGACATGTACTTGCACTTAACACAACGAATTGTGTGTCAGAAGTCAACCTTGGCTCTGCGTGGCCGCAGCCACACCTTAAAGGCGCTGCAGAACACATAAAAGCCGCATGGCACCTTGAGAAACGTTACTGCGGTCAAACACACACGGGCTGAATCAACCTAACACACATGCTCATGTTTTCAGTCGGTGCTCAGGCTGAACTAAACCTGCATGTGTGTGTGTAAGCTGGTCATGATATTTGTGTGAATGTTTATTAGGGGGTGTGTGTGTGAGTAATCTTTATGCTTGTGTGTATTTGAGTAGGTACAGAGAGATGTGTGTGTTTGCAGGTTAATGTGAATTGTTATGTCCCTGCAGGGAAAACCTTGTACGTTCAAAGAGCCTCAGATTCAGCGTCAGTGTTCAGAGTGGAGCGAATATCAGCAACACTTGAATAATTTAACACAGACACTGAATCATTGTTAACATTGTTATATTCCATTGCTAAATAATACACACTGAGAGCTGCTAACTGGTTATAAAAAAGTAAACTCATGAGAAAAACTAGTTAAATATCAACTACCATAAAACCTGGAATATAAGTTGCACCAGTTTATAAGGTGCAGTCTGTTTTTGGGTTTCTCCCAGAGGCAACAAAGGTTTCAATGGCTAATAATAAATAAAAATGTATGTGTTATTTCAACACTATTTGAGTTTTTTTTCATTTGAAACATTCAAAACACACACAAATTATCAGAAGTGAGGAATTTTCTTGATTAAATAAGCATTGCAATGCGGATGTGGAAGATTCTGCATCGATGCAGAGACAAGACATAATGGAGAGTTTACTGCCGAATAGAACAAAACAACAGACTCACAAAATTCTTTAAAATACTCATTAAGATGACGGAACAGTACAAAAATAACATCAATACTTACCCACTAACATGTGTTGTCAGTACTAGGGCTGGTCACCGACGGTCATCACAAAACAACCGTCATAATCGCCCTTTACAAAACCGACAATACCTCTCCCAGCAGCTGCGCTGCCGCAGAGAGGGGCGTGCCCCACTGCCGCAGATACCCCAGCAGATCAGTGGATGTCATTGTGAGTTTCCCTACCAGGATTTATTAAGGACAGTGTGCCAGTGAAGGTGGCTTGACTGTCAAAGACCCCCGCCGCCCCAGTCACTGTTCAGCTGCTGTCAGCAAGAGGCATGCAGCGGGCTCTGTGACAGTGTTTTGCTGCTGAGTGGAGCCTCCCTGACTCACACTCACTCACTCACACTCACTCACACACACACAAACAAACACACACACACACACACTAGGGATGTGACAAGAGCTGATACTTAGGTACCAAGTCGATGCCAATGGTGTAAAAATATGACTAGCTAGCTAGCTAGCAGCACCCACACACCCGCCCAATCAACAACAAGTAGGCTGCAGTTCATTGTAAATACCTGGGTTGCCAGGTCTGAGTAGAGGTCAGACTGTCAATTCAGTATACCACGCAACCAGAACAACATCTAAAGTAATACAGCTGTTTAATAGGCTCAACAGATTCCTGCAAAATTAACAATTCACACAGAGACAGTCGTCTTAGCAGTACTCATAAATTTATTTATTTACTTCTACTTTTATCACAAGAACTGGCAAATAACGCCACAGTGTGCAACTTTGGTGGTTCAAAACTAAAATAACCATTCAAAAGGTCATGGTTAACGGCAGCAAAAAATCCATGACCGTCACAGCCCTAGTCAGTATGGACGACAGCTGAGAGGTCGCAGCATGAGCGTAGCTGTTAGCTGGATTAGCTCGTGCTGTTAGCAATGCTACAATAACACTGTTAAAACTTAGACTTGTAAGAATGCAGTGGGGTAACTTACTGTCAGCATGCACACATGCACACACACACACGTTCAACTTTCTCCTTTATTTCAACTCTCTTAAATTTAGCAGCCAACGTTACTTCTTCCTTTCTGTGAGACAACAGATTGCTTTTCCTCTTTGTTGGTTTTACTGACGGACTTAAAGCAACACTGCTCCCTCTGTGTCGGAGTATATAACGTTATTCCATTCACTGGTTCGCTGTCTTGAGTGAGTGAACAGGATGCGCTGCTTCACAAATAAAAAAATCAACATGTGCCCGACAAACTTCTGGGAGCTCTGTCTAAGTACAAAGGAGTTCACATTTATCTGACTGATCGTATTAATTTATGAGAAAGTAGTCCTGTGCACTGTGCAGTAATAAAGAAAATTAAGGATGTGACACATTGCAGATGCATCGAGAATTGTTTTGCAATGAAATCGTTGACAGGTGACTCGTAATCGAATTGAGAGGCCAGTGAAGACTCACACCTCTATATATTAAACTGCTTGGCTTTCCAACTTGGTCAGTTGAGTGCAATATATGTGTGTGTATATATATATATATATATATATATATATATAAAATTCCTTTCTTGCTTTATAAACAACACCATTTGTTTTACCAACTCAAAGTCAATCTAAACTATTTTCCATTGTGCACTGCAAAGTTCTGTGCACCTGTGTAGCTCTGCCGTTTGTTGTGGTCATGTCGAGTTTGCATCCTGCTGAGATGTAAAGGTGGTTAAGCTCAGCCAGCTGTAACGTTGCTAGTTGTAACCGTGACGGTGGTGGCTGCACTGGCAGACATGACGGTGCATTTCTGTGACAAAGTTCAGCTTGATTATAGCGCCACCTTTTGGGTAAAATAACAGTAAAACACGTCACTCTGCTGGTCTCACTGGTGTATAGGACACATCTCACTTTTCAGACAACTTGTTTTAGAAGATAACTTGTTATAAATCATCTTTTCTCCCCTGCACAATGTCTGCAATGTTTGTTTTTATATTTTTGTTTTATATCACTTATTATGTGCCAAATAAATTCTAATCATTAGTGTACAAGACATAAAAGACACAAAAAGCACACATTTGACCTGCCTGACGCATTTGAACCAGCCTGTTCGCTCTGTGTCACTCAGCACAAGGCTTTGCAAATCCTTCAGCCTGCCTCCGTTTACATGTGAAAGGGATGAAAGCTTCCAGCTGGACTCATCTGCTCAGTCTCCTGGAGAGAGAATCTTGTCCTCATAAATCTGAGCAGCCAGGTTTTCTACAGAATAATTTGCTCATCGGTCTGTTCAGTCAGACTTCTCTATCTGTGCTCACCTCCTCGCTGCGCCCCTTTAAAGACAGAGTAGCTGTGCAGCTTTACAAATGTTTGACAAACTTTGACAATTCTGTCTGATTTTAGAAGTTCAGTATGAAAGTCTCCCAAAATGGAGGCTCACTTCCTCCCTGCTGGCTTCAGCCATTCTCTTACAGTCACAGCAGACAAAGCAAACAGTGGAAACCTCTTCTTTCTGTGTATGTCTCTCTGCCTGTCACCGCTCTATAAACGAGCCTCAGTTCAGCCTGCAGCTACGGCTTCTACACATATTAATAATAATAATAACTTTATTTCTATTGCACTTATCGAAATTAAGATTACAAAGTGCTTCACATTTTAAAGCAATAAAAACAAATAAAATAATGACAATTTAAAATTAGTACAATAAAATCCGCTGCAAGTACAATACAATCATGTTACAATAGAAGAAGGGAAGGCCAAACGATAAAAGTGAGTTTGAAGAAGGGATTTAAAAGAAGATACTGAGGTTGCCTGCCTGAGATCCAGGGGGAGAGAGTTCCAAAGTTTGGGAGCTC
>JAPQLA010000014.1:1521772-1536834 GCA_029822935.1 Naso vlamingii
CTTTCTATGATTTACCCTTTTCAATGAAATTACTTATTTATTCAATAAACATGAACTTTCAAAACAAAATACAGACTGTGTTTATTTATTACCTTAAACTTACATTAACTTAACTTGGCTCCCACAAGCTGTGTGGAATGAATATGTGAATATGAATATAGTGAATATTTATCTGCTGTTTCTCAAAAACAACAGCAACAGCAACAGCAGCAACAACAACAACAACAGCAACAACAACAGCAACAGCAACAACAACAACAACAACAACAACAGCAACAGCAACAACAACAACAACAACAGCAACAACAACAGCAACAGCAACAACAGCAGCAACAACAACAACAACAACAACAACAGCAACAGCAACAGCAACAACGACAACAACAACAGCAACAACAACAACAGCAACAACAACAGTAACAGCAACAACAACAACAGCAACAACAACAGCAACAACAACAACAGCAACAACAATAACAGCAACAACAACAATAACAGCAACAACAACAACAACAGTAACAGCAACAACAACAACAACAACAGCAACAACAATAACAGCAACAGCAACAACAGCAAAACAACAACAACAACAACAGCAAAACAACAACAACAACAACAGCAAAACAACAACAACAGCAACAACAACAGCAAAGCAACAACAACAGCAACAACAACAACAGCAAAACAACAACAACAACAACAACAACAACAGGTACGTGTGGAGTGAGGAGGAGACTAAAGTATTCCTAAATCTCATCCAAAGAACATGAGGACAATTTTAGATAGAAACAGGAACATGATGACACCATATTTTGTTTCCGCTCCGCAACCTTCAACTGTTTCTTACAGCCATGCGTAATGTCGCCTGTACCGCCACCTTCTGACCAAAATAAGTTTTGCAGCTGAGTTTCAGCTCCAGACCAGTCGATGGAAATGCTCCTAATTTGCATTTTCTGTTTGGGGAGATTTCAAAAGTTTGTTCAAAACTTGCTTCGCCACTGATGGTAAGTTGCTGCTGAGCCGCCCATCTGTATAAATACCATCATCACCGTCATGATCAGGTCATGGCCGGTCTTCCAGCTGCTTCCTCTTTACTGATCCTACCCTGCATGCAGGAGCGCTGCAGGTTTGTGTTTTTAGCAAATATCAGTGGTCACAAACACGTGAAGCTCAGATGCTGATGGTTGTGAAGCAACGTAACTTGGAATACTTACAAAAGTTAGTGCTCGCACATTGCTGTGCAGCTGCCTGTTTGTTCACAACAGGAACAGTCTTACAGCTTTTTTATTGCACCTGTTGGACAAAGAGACAAAAAGACAAAAAAAGAGAAATGCTCACATTTGTAAAGAGGTAGAGAAACAAGCAGAATGACGAGGCAGAGATGGAGGCGGTGTGAACAAGAAATCATCTTCCCTGCTGGAAATCCCCTACTGTATGAGTGATAGCTCACACTACAAGTGCGTGTGTGTGCGTGTGTGTGTGTGTCAGGGAGCATGTGTTTAAGCAGAGATGCATCATTTAGACCAAAATCTGTCTGTGTTCCTGTAACGGCACCGTCAATCATTTCAGAGAGCTGCCAAATGAACGCAGATATTTGACACCTCTCTAATTATGATAACGCATTAATATAGGGAGTAATTATTGTAATTATCAAGAAATGCAATGCAGTTCTTGGTGGTTGCCAGGCAACACACACTCAGCCACAGTGTAAATGGTAATTTCTAGTCAGAACATTAATATTTAAATTCATACTTGTTCATTTATATATTGTGCTATTAATATTTAAATTCCTCATGGTCTAATGTTTGCCTTTATTAGCAGCTTTGCAGTGCTGCAGTGTGTATTATCCAATGAGAACAGAGAGGATGTGTCATATAATAAACCACATCATATTTCAGAGACAGAACCAGCAGCAGATTGTGCCTCTCATATCATCATTACGGTTGAGTCGAGTTAAGCATCTGCATGTCTGAGAGATGAATCCCTGATGATCCACAAGGTCATTAAACAACACTCACTGCATATGGACATCGACACAAAATATTAGAGTCGTGTCAGCTGATTCTCATATTTTAACATAAGAACACATTTTTCACAAGGAAGCCCAGAATTTGTTTTTTGAAAGATTTGTGACGAAGATATGTACTGAGTGAGACCATCTGTGGGACTCTGTAATGTTTGTGAATCACAGCAAACGTGTCTTTGACATTTCTTTGCTGACATTTCTTGTTACTAATCAGCCACACTGTAAAATCTGAAAACATATGCTCTTTGTTAGGACGTGATCATCAAACCTGTCTCATTTCCCGCTCTGCGCTTTGTCCCTCCTCTCAGTGTCCAATACTGACATACGAGGGACCATTAACCGCCCGTTTGGGGCGCACCAGACTTTCATGTGTAAACCCATACACATGGAAATTGACCCTTTGCTAAGCCACGCCCCTCTTAGTTACTGTTGCTACATCTGTCAAGCTTTCGGAGCTAACACTGTCACTAGCTGCACTTCCTGGAGAAATATAGTCTAATTTTTGTAAAAACAAAAAAGTGATTTCAGACAGAAGTTCTGCAATGAGCCTTTGAATATAAATACAGGAAGTCAAAGTGACTCAGCAGTGAAAACAGGTTAGAGTTATGAATATAAAGATACATGCTAAAGCTACAGATCACAGCGCAGCCGCTTCAACTTGTGTTTCACTTCATTCATAAAACAAACAGGGACTCTTTTAACGATTTAGGACCCGTTTAGGACAAGCAGAGGACACATATCTACATATTTTAACGTTAAAAGTAAAGTTGAGCTGTTTGGTCAGGTTTGAGTTAGGATATATTTCATAATATCAAACAGCTGTTACAGTGTCTTTGGGCTTTTATTTTGAAAAGAAAATGCCCATGGAGCTGCTGTGGTGGCAGAAGCAGTGTGCGTTGCTGTTTGCTGCCCCAGACTCAACGTTTAACCACGACGAGCCACCCAACATCGTAGATAGGGTGAGGTGGAGGTCAGGGTAGAGAGGTGACTCACAGGGGACCGGGTTTCAGCACAGAGGAAAACGTGGAGCTAACAGACTAGTTCTGGTGCCTGAACCAGAGTGAACGGGGACGGCATCACAATGTCAGACACGTTTGTCAGGACTTCCTCCCAGAAAGGCTTGCTGTGCTGAGACAGATGACTGAACTGTATAAGAAGCCAACTGACGAATACAGAAACATTATTCTGACTGTTTGATTGGCTAGGATGAAAACATGTTGGATATTTATCTTCCTGGACAAACTGATGCTCTGTGGCTCAGATCCATGACAGACATGGATGAGGCCGTAGAAAACATGTTCAAACTTGTTCTCAGAGCCTTCAGCAGCTTTAATCTGCCCTCCTGTAAGTGCATTGCAGGACTTTGCAGCACTTTGAGTGAATCTGCATATTTATGGTGATAGTCTGGCTTCCATTTCATGCCGGCGTGCCCGGGGACTCGCTCTGCTACGCTAAAATAACCCCACGGCTTCACGCTGCCCAGCTTTGATTTACACACACTGACCCGTCTCCCTGTGTGACAGCGGCTCAGCCTGTAACCATTTAATGACCCATAACTGCACGACACAACTGGACCCTCACATTCATATTGGCTTTTATTCCTCCCAGCTGCTGGAGGTAAAGTGAGTAATGAGGTGTTTTATCCAGAAGGCACAGCTCAGCAGCAGGGAGGAGGAGTAGAATGTGTCATATAAACCACTAACAGCTCTAAGTGCTCTGAAACTAAAGACGGACGAGCAAAGCCGATAATCTGAGTGTGAATTTGCTTCAGGACAACAGAAGCAACGCAGCCGATGAGGACAAGAGAGGAAGTCTGCCACTGCCTCTGCCTTTGATTTGACTCTCAGATAATCTGGTGTGCTGCCGTCTGTTCGTACGTCAATCCATCCATCCATCCATCCATCCATCCATCCACTCGTCTGTCTGTCTGTCCTGTAGCAGACGTTCATCCTGTAGGCTGTTGTCTGCTGTCACTTTGTCTCTCAGCCTGTCAGTCACCACACAGTGAACCAAAATGCCAGCCGGCTTCTTGCCAGTTAACCAATCAGATATTCTCTCTGAGAGCTTGTCAGCATCCCTGTGAACCAGGCGGCCGTGTAAACATTTAGTCAAGTCAGCCATCCAGCCAGCTTCTATCCGGGCGGTGACAGTGGAACAAGGCGCACATAAGTTTAAAGCCAAAGGACAGCTGACATCCTGCATGTCCCAGTGTGTTGGTTTAAATCCTCCTCCCGGTGCGTCAGACTAAATCTTCCCCCTAATTGACAGAGCAGAGGATGTTTTCTGCCAGGCATCCTGAAGGCAGGATTCAGCGATGGGGGCTGTGAAAGGCACGAGGACTCATGTTCCACGGAAACGTCTCCCTGTACAGGACGCTCTGTCACCGCCTCAGTGCTCTGCAGTGCTACTGAGGTAATGATGTGACTCCGCTGTGCTGAATGGAGCAGGTGGATAAAATATTAAGAACATCACCATTTATTTATTCACACACAGTGACACTGCAGAGCTGAAGGACAGGATGGTCTATAGCTGCAGTTCCTCTAATGGTCACTAGATGGAGACTCACAAAAAAACTCAATCATTTAACCATAAATTCTCTACAGAAATGCAAAAATATCTTTAAAAATGTTCTCCCTTTATAAGACGTATGGCTGAGTTATTTCTTGTAATCCACAGGGTGGCAGTAGCGCCCCTGAAGCCAGTTGGTAGCACAAAAATACCAGAAAAAGAATTACTTTGCACTTAATCAGTTTAACAGTTGGCAACAACAGCTAGTGAGCTAACAACTATGTATTATACAAAATCATTAATAAATGTCAAAGATGGACGAGATGGTCTGAAAGTCAAAATATTCAGAATGACAATGAAACAGAGAAAAGCAGCAAAGTGTCAAATCTGAGGATGTGACACGATGACAGCTCAAAACTCTGCAGCCACGCAAGTGTTCGGTTTTACACCCAAGCATCCAGATGACAGGTTCACTATTTTTCTTAAGAATAGGTTATCTTTTGATAATCTGGTCGAAATGAATGAGAAAGTATTGATGAGAGCCTGTACTCGACAGACTGACCGACGGAGCTGCTTCACCTTGTCTTTTCAGTGAAAACCGTCGTGGTTCAGTCTGTTCAGGATCTCGAGGTTGTATCGGTGGATTTATCCAGGCCTCGCTGCTCACTCACTGACAGTTCATGTCTAAATATTATTTTTTTTAAATGGTCTTTGTCTTTCTGACAATTTAAAGACTCAGAAAAATAAAAATCTGTGACACTTGCAGCGCTAATTTTGTTGACTTTGTTCAGAAAACTGAAATCTGGTAGAAGCTTTGAAGTAAAAAAAGAAAATCAGGAACATCAAACACAAATTTGTAAACCATATTTCTTTATTAAAGATTAAGAAACTCCAAGCAGCATATTCATAAATAAAATAAGGGTCCCCTCTGTGACAGACTAAATGCAATGACACTTCATGTTTTCATCTTCTGGGGTTTGGACATAAAGGGGCGACGCATGGAGTCGCCCCAGCACGCACACTTCCTTTTCACTTTGTCCCTGCTGACCAATTACAGCCTCAGTCCGTCCATCCGTTGTGTTGTGGAGCACAGTGTAAAAAGCAAGTCAGTTCACAAGAGCAACTACTGACACCGTTAGAAAACATCCATGTAGCGTCTGTTCAGATGATCCAGCCACAGAAGAACCCTCCGACACAAGCTGAGGTGAGACTGAGCTGACGTCTGGCTTTTCCTCTGCGTGTCCGTTTCCCAGACAGAGTGAACACGACGTGGATTTATGTAATGTCATTGGAGCATCTGTATTCACACACCAGCACAACATTAGCTTTTCAAACCCCTGTTTGACAAGAATCGAAATGAGTCATTTCTGCTCTGGACGGTCAAGAACAGACCCCAATAAACGCCTGTAACCATGGCAACACATTAAACCTTTTTTAAGAGAATTTGTTACTGCCAGAAAAAGTTCTTGGTCGTGCAGTCAACAGGTTAACTGACTCTTTAGGGAGAAGAGTGCATTTTGGTTACAGCGCAGTATCACTGTTGGATGATTGAAATCTAATGATTTACATCTAAAGCGTGTGGCCGCTACGGAGTGGGAAACGGAAATTAAGGCTGTGAAGGTCGAGACAGGAAACTGTTGTGTAGCACGTCTGACGTCGTCTGTAAGTCTGAAGTCAAACCTGGTTCGGAGTCACAAGTGTCATGTGTTGTTGTTAGTGACTGGGCCAACACAACGCTCAGTAAACTGATGTCAGATACTGTGTAGAAAAATGGGACTCTTGAAAACTTCAATAAAAACTGAATGTAATCATTTGCAAACATATCTGTTATACAGTCACGCACTCACAAAGTGGTGAACGCCTCTCCATCCTCGCTTGTGAATGAGTGAGTCTTTGATGACGCTCCTCTGAAACCCATCATCCTCTCACCTGTTAGCACTGAACCTGTTCACCTGTGGAAGGTTCCAAACAGGTGTTTTTGGAACATTCCACAACGTCCTGTCTTTAGTTGCTTCTGTCAAAATGTGGTTGAAACATGTTGCGGCATCAAGCTCAGAATAAGCAAATATTTGCCAAAATTAAAGCAATACCACGTAACTTTGACCGAGACCCACTGCTTCGAGAAACGAAACTTAACGTTACATGTTAGTACGTTGCACAAAACAACAACTTAAGTAAAAACTGGGTCATATTTTATGGAGATGATGTCCTACGACTGCTCTGCCTCAACTCTGTGATTCACGGAGGTTCCTGAAAGCAGCATGTCGGCTGCCTGCAGACTGAAGCTGCAGCTGCAGCAGCGGGTCGTTGCTGGCGACAGCTCGGCTAAAACAAAAGGCTGCAGGCAGACAGAGCAGGCGTAGGACATCAGAAGGAAAAACAGAGGACATTTTCTCTATAAAATATGACCTGATTTTACTAAAACTGTTTAAGTTTCGTTTTTCGAAGCAGTGGGTTGCAGCCAAAGTTACATAGTGTTGCTTTAATGAAATTGATGGGGTCAAATATTTGTTTGTTTGGCTTTAAATTGTTTTTGAAGTGTTCCTTATTTTCTGGAATTAGGGATGATCAAAGCAACACTTCTAAAAATGCTGCCATTAGACAGGTTACACACACAACTCTGAAGTTCTGTTAATATACTTACATGTGTTTTATCTGGGCAATTAAATTGAAGGCAACTGGACTTCATAATATGTCTGTGAAGACGTTTTGCATCTCATCCAAGGGGCTTCACCAGTTCATGTGTGTCTGACTAGACTAGGCTCGTCTGAAACGTCTTCACACACATATTACTAAGTCCAGTTGCCTTCGATTTAATTGCCCACATAGCTATGACCTGGACGAATGAGAACATTCACAGACAGCTTACATGTGTTTTGTTTATGTTGTTGAAATAGAATTATTTCGAATTATCAAGGCATAATTTGGGATAAAGTCCGTTTAAGTCCAAACTTGCCTTCAGTAAAGAGCAACAAGAAATCTGTTAGATTACCAGTTTGTGAACCAAGAAAAAAGCATTTTCTGATCAATGTCCCATTGTGGCTGCATGTTCTGATCAACAGCTTATATTGAAATGATTTTGACGGATATGGGATTGCATTATGATTCACATTATTGTGGATGATTAAATTTTGCATCACAATTTTGATATTCACTGAAAAAAACATGTAAAATCATGATAATGTGACATTTGTTGGGGTAGGTACCAAACATGTTTTATTGCACCTGGAGAACAAGATGTGTGACGGAGTGTCTGTCAGGAGGTTTCATTATAACCTGTTGTGTGACACATTTTACCTTTCAGCAAACAATTGCAGCTTTTTTCAGTCATTTTGATGTTAATTGTGCAGCTGTCCATCCCATCAGTCATAGAACATTTGACTTGGTGTCTTGGATACAAAACACATTTTAGAAATGAAGCCCCTTATTCTGACAAGTTGATGCCCTTTCATTTTCTCTGCCGACATAAAAGTGTGAAACTTTTTGAAATAACCCTTTAAAGGTGAGCGAGTCTGTCTGTCTAAAGTGTGAGCAACACAGAGCTGATGTCTGGCAAATGAAAATGAGGTCGATACACATTAGGCCCATAAATGCACATTAACTGCACTTATGAAAGCAAAAGGGAAGGGTGGAGTGTGTGGTTTTATATTTCCTGATATCAGATAGTATTCCATACAGAGAAACAATCCAGCGCTTAGCAAACCGAATCAGATTCCCTCTGCACGACGAGCGGTTGAGGTATGGCACCTGCAGAATCTCCACCATGAGCCTCTGATTGCACTTTGGATAATGACGCCCTCCGTCATCCCTGCAGGTGATCATGGATCTCATTAGGGATGACTTGTGGGCATATGAGGCCTCTTGCTGTCACTCTCTGTGTGATTAAAATAACTGCACTGCTTTGCAGGACAAATACCTTTATACAAGTGTTTGACATTAAATTCTCTAGTATAAAAAATTAAAGACATTTATATATAGCTGATAGTTCGACAAGACTTTCTTCAGGTTAAACGGAACAAATAAAAAAAGGTCAGACTGAGGCTGTGTTCACACCACCTGCTGTACGCTCTGAGTTTGTCTGATCTAAAAAATCTGCTCATTTCTTTTTCTTCATTTGGCTGAAAGTTAAAGCACCAAAATGTCTCAAAATTCAAAGGTTGTCTCACAGGCAAGAATATAATGTTGGCCAAGTTCTGAAAAGGGCCTGAGAATGATGGCTAAAGGGCAGCAAAAGAGGGAGCTAAGAAGGCAGTTTACACCCTTTTTCATGGCCGTCAGTCCATCAGTCATAGAAACCAAAGCAGCTGAGTGGGCGACAAGGCGACATTCAGAGGTGTTTCTTCAAGCGCGCCCCACTGCTTCACGAACACACTGGACCATCCAACCACAGTCAATCAAATAATTATCTCTTTGTCACTTTTAACACCCTCCTGGCTGCAGTTGTAGGACTTGAATCTAATGCCGAGGTCAGACTACACCATATCAGCCCAATATTGGCCCGACTGGGAAGACGTAGGGTGTCAGGTGGGCTCGAAAACAATCAATGAGCATCGGCCGATTGTTTCATCTCGCATAGTGTGTCCTACTGGACAACAACTGATGCCGGATCTAGGACGTCACCCCACCTCATGAAAGAAAGAATAGCATGTTTGATTTTTTGTTTTCCTCCCACAATCGCTTGTCAGCAGTAGTAGTCAGTGGCTAGCGCTTTCTTTGCGGTGACATCACAAACATTGTGAATTGCAAATGATGATTGATCGGGGAGCAACGTGTAGTCTGTCATGTCTTTGGCCTCAACACAGCAAGAACTTATGACTCTACAATCGCCTATTCTGACACGGTGAGCATTTTAACAGACAAAAACATCTTGCCGTCTGACCTCGGCATAAGCCTCTGCAAGGATTTTGATTCTTGTCGTACAGATGTGTTTGACACGTAAACTGACATCTGGGACAAGTTGGTCTGCAGCACTTCATGTTATCAGAAAGGTCAGTCTTTTTAATTTTCTGTAATTGAACCCAACAGCTGATGTAAAAAAGCATGAAGTCAAAATCTACAAATGTTTTGTCTTAAGAACGCTGAAAGTGGTGTGATCACAGACCGACAGTCTGTCCTGCCTCCCTCCTGTCTGTCTGTCTGTCTCCTCTTCACGACAGAGACTCCTCACCTGGACAGTCCTGATGCCAAATAAAAAGGTACTATAAAAACAAACCACTCAGGTGTAAGTAAAATATGAACCAGATAAAAATTCCACTTGCCCCCCCCACTGTTGAATGATACACCATTTACAGTCAACGTAAGAAAATGAATGTAGACTTCTGATTTGAAAAAAACAATGTATATTATATATTCAATACAAAGGAAAAAAAACAAATTGTGATCATTTTCGTCCGATGCTAAAGATATATATAGGGTTGGTACAGAGGTGCATAACAGTAGGTGTCCAACACTTAAATGTCCCTACAGCGGTGCATCATGGGTAGTCGTTTACATCGATGAGTTGTGGAGAGACATCGTTTAATTTCGGCACTTAGAAAACAATCACAATGAATTTCGCGTCATTGTTTCATATTGAACAAAATTTACAAAGCCATTCAAACAGTCATAACTTTTCATCAATGTATGTATCTTTATATATATATATATATATATTTTTTTTTGTCTCGTTTTGTTTGTTTTTATAACTCAACTTCAAAAATTGAGAATATTCAAAATACACTTTACCTCACTTCGTTCTCCTGGTATTTACAGATTTGTACAAGAGAAAAATTACACCCACCGACTCACCCGCCTCCCCACTTTTTTTTTTCTTTTAAACATCTGCTTTTCTAAACAGGTAGTAGGTACAAAATGTTTTTGCTTTGTACATGTTTTTTTTTTACTTCTGTGATAATTTTCCTCTAGAGATATATAACTCACCTCGAATCCAGACCAAAGTCCACAGAGCGACTTATCATTAATGCAGTTTGACCCCGTCCTGCCCCCCCATCCCCCCTCCTATCACTATATGGATGTACTGTGAGTGGCCTCAATGGCTTCGGGTATGGGTCCTGCGGAGACTGCCTGGTAGGACATTGGCATGGGTGTCTTGCCAGGGCTCTGCCGGAAGAGCCCCCCGTTGGGAGCCCTGTGTTTGCACTGCATGCTGCCGCTGAGGCTGGTGCTGCTGAGTGGGTGGTGCAGGGGCAACGTGCTGCTGCCAGGGCCCTGGGATGGCGGTAGTGTCCTGCCTAGGGTCCCCCCATGGTGAGGGTGGGGTAGAGGGGGAGGTGGTGCCCCCTCCCCGGGGAGGAAGGTGGTCACAGCGAGGCCCGAGGGCGGGTAGTCCCGCACGGACTCCGGCCCCGGCACCAGAGAGGCCTGGCTGGGCTGCATGCTGCCGATGTCCAGCGCAGAGATCTCGATAGAGGGGCCGGGGATCTGCTTGTGGGCCAAGTCCTCGTCCAAAAGACTGTTCATACGACGATGCACCTGTTCCAGATTCACCTCCTTGTCCTATAAGAGGAGGAGGAGTTGGGGGTGGAAGAGGACAGAGGAGAGACAGGGGTAGGGAGGAGAGGAGGGAGGAGGGACACAGAGGCTGAGATTGGCGATGGGCCGGTTTCTCAGACTGTTTCAGGTCTGCTGCTGCTCCATGCATTCTCAATCTGTTTTGGACGTGGCCTTAGATTTGGATCAATGGACTGCTATCAGCATGCAGGCTGATGGTCAGTCTCATGTTTCGTTTTGTAGTTTGGGTTGAAGAGCCCAATGGAAACTGAGGCCACACACACCAGTTTGAATGTGCACCTTGAAATCAAACTTGGCCAGTGAATATTAAAGGTTTGATGTCAGGAGAGAGACAATCCTGGAGCCAAACGAGCTGAAGGTAGTTTGTTGTAAAGCTGTTTGTCTGTGTGATCAGGACATATCAAAGGTTTTCATGAGCTGTGTTGGATAGGGAGACCTCAGGTGAGGGCAAGATTGACTTTAATTCTTTTCATCTGACCAGAGTCCAACTCTTCAGAGTTGACCTGCATCATGAGAAATTCATTCAACTCTGAATTCAAGTAATGAGAGAAGAAACATTGGTGTAGAAGTGAGGTGAGTTTTTCATGTCGCATAAACTGAAAACATGAGCTCTGTTTCCTCTCCGTCCTTGGAGCTGAGACACTCTGCAGGAGGATCGGAGGATTGGTTCCCCATCACAACAGTTTAATCAAAGCATTGGCTGACTTCAGCCATGCATACCTGTTAGGCAGTAATTGACACCTGAGCGTTTCCTGTTGGACTGCAGGTCTGCAGGTACACTGGGTCACGGGATGTAACGGACGATGAAAGAGACAGGAGGTGTGACTCGCATATGAAGACAGGCTCCAGGCCTCAACTCGTCTGTGTGTGACTGAATGCAGCTCACTGACGTCACTTTACAACAAACGTACGGAGTCACTGAGTGTTCCTGAACGCAGCCTGGCTTGGCTCCAGCATTGGATTCACTTTAACTCAGAGATACAATGAAATTAGTCACAGTAACTCAACACAGTGACACATGTGAAACCCACAACAATGCACATGACACATTTACACTGTGCATTAATACACACAGATATTCACCTTTGGAGCAGTGTTATCAGCACTAGGGACCCCCCCCCCCCCCCACATGACCCCCACAGTTAATAAAAGATTTTCTCTTAGTTTAGGAACCTGTTTCATTGTTCCAAACACATTTTAATGAATTTATGAAACCTCATTATGTGACGCTTTGGCATCGTTTAACACGAGTACGTGACATTGTAACAACATTCATGGGTCAGGAGAGATGGGAAAGCACTATAGCTCTGCTTTAACTTTGCAGTCAACAGTCAAACATTTGGTTAAACGAAGGTCTACATACTTTAACTAAACTGTATCTGCCCAGACCAAAGCCTCTGAACATTACTCTGAATCGCTCTAGGTAACGTTAGCAATCGTAACGTGTGTAAACTCCATCTACAGGCTCCAGTGGTGACAGGCTGTTGTGTCACTTGGCGAGAATAAAACGCAATATCCAGGCCAAACAAAAATAATGACGTTCATGTCCATTTATCATACAGTAAGTGGATATTTTGACATGGCGACAGGCCTACCTACAGAAGCTATTTAATTTGTTTACATGATGTAATTATCCTCTCTGTCACCTAGTAATGATTATTATTGACAGGAAGCTGACAAAACGACAAAACCAATGGTTCTTCATGCTGCTTCAGGGTCAGAGTTCAGCTGATGAACCACAGGGTTGCTTTTGTTGGTCATGTGATCTGAGTTCCAGGTGTGTTTTTCTTACTGCTGCTTGACCCCTGGTCTGCATGGAGATCTGGTCCTTTGAAAACACTACTAAAATGAAAACGTTTCCGAGTGGACGCAGCCCGAGGTACAGTGACTCCAGCCACCCCTTGAACGTGGAGTTTGAGTTGCTCCCGTAAGGTCGCAGATACCATCTGCCAAAATGCAGGACTAACAGATATAAAAACTCTTTTGTTCCTGCTGCCATTGGCTTCCTAAACAGCGCTACGTGATTTGCAAATGTAACTGTAATTCGGCATGTATGTACTGTTTCCTGTTTGTTTGCTGTTTTTGCTCGTGTTGCTACTGCTGGCTGCACCACAAATGGTCCCTCGCGGATAATAACGATTACATTGGTGCAGAGAGCACTTCCTGTGAAACCGTAGAAATCACAGAAAGCATCTTGTAAAAGCACACTTGAGAAAGTCTGCTGGTGCATCTTGATTCCTGTGACTGAGTTGTGCTGAGCCAAAGCGTCTGTAGTCTTTGTTCAAACCTTAAAAGAACACATAAACATACAGTGTGTTTATCCACGAGGCCTGGGCACGTTTGAATGATCCTTCTACAGCCTCAACGAGCTCCTCTCAAAGCCAATTAAAACGTCTCAGTGCAGGTTATTGTCTGAGCCGACTGGCATCTCATTAAAATATGTTTTCAGCAGCGTCAAACTGGCAGCCCGCTGAATAAATAAATGCCTGGGATTAAACCTCAGCCGGTCGTTAAAGACAGACTGGTGATGCAAGTGCAAGGGAAGAAAACAACAGCCGTCTGAAAGCCGCCATTAATTTGGAAAACAAACGGCTCTTTTAATGAGTGCTGCCAGTGGGGGGGATTTCAAATCACTCTTCCTCCTGCGACTTTGCTGCAATACTGCAACTGTCGAGTGAATCCTGCTCAAGGGTGATAAGAACAGTTTCTGACTGTTTTTGGTTCATTTTGGATTCAAGTGGCCCACGGAAACACTTAAACCCTTCAGCAAATATGAACATCTCTCACTGTAAGACGAGTGGCTGTGTCTAAAGTCTGACGTGCACGGTGACCACCTCTAAGAAAATGGACACCTTCCCCCTGTGGGCAGGGACGATAAGACTCACTTCAAGTGTGCACATTGGACTTTTCTCAGGGACAGATATTTCCTCTGTGGTCGACTTGCATGTAATGACTGAAGCCAATCGTATGTCTGAGGCTAATGTTGAACAGAAGCTCTGTGAAAGTGACAAGAGAGGATCCATAGCACTGATATTTACTGAGTCAGCACTAGTCCATAAATGCAGTTCAATGCACATTTTGTTAATTTGTTAATTAAAAATTCACGTGCTTAAGTCCCTTCACTTTAGCCCCGCCCCTTCCCTAACTCATCAACCGTTTGTCGTAGTCTGCTGGTCGCACTCATGCTTTTGTAGACGGTCAGGTGACTTTTCTTTCACTTGTGGCTGTAGGCGTTAATGTTTTCAGGTCGTCTGTCTGTCCGTCCGTATGCTCTATTCGCGTGAACATGAGAAGTCTTGTCTTAATGTAGTACGATTTTTTTGCTGATACTAATATGTCAAAAAAGTGAGATAATTTGATGATGCTTCTTTTGATTTTAATGAGAAAAACATATTTTCAACATCTAGAGCAATTCTGCCACTGCGACATGTTCATACACTTAAAATTTGCTTTGATATCTTGAATGCAGCCAGTCTGATGAAATATCAGTAACTCATGACGCCTCAGAGCTGCTCATCACTTTTTTTTTTGAAAATTTAAAAGGAACTCATGCTTGTTGAGTTTTAACAAACACCACGTGACTTCTGGAGTCATTTTAGTTTGTAAAGGGTTAAAAATAACAACATGGAGTCGTGGTGGTTATAGAGATGCGGTGAAAGGCACGATGCAGGATTTCTTGAGTATCGTTATTTCTTTTGTTCAACACACCAACAACAGTTAAAGGTCAGCCCTGATGAAATGTGCTCGTACACTGAAAGATGACCAGCTGTAACAAACAAGGAGAAACAGAGAGGCAGCGTCAGAGCCTCGAGGGTTTCCAGTGGTGTGGGATGGAAGGGTTCAGCCGGAGCCTGAAGGAGCAGCCAAAGCGTTAATTACATCTTTAATTATTGTGTCATCTGCAAAGGCAGGAGCCAAAATTCAAATCCACTGCAATTTAGACTAAGCCGTCTGTTTTTAGAGATTGAACCACATTAATTTTGACCCTTTTTTTTGCCTCAAATTGGTGCGAAACACT
>JAPQLA010000014.1:1536934-1547537 GCA_029822935.1 Naso vlamingii
TGGAAAATTTCCTGTTGAATTTTCTGATAAGGAAATTAACATTTAGCTTTAGCAGTTGAAGGTTTAATGAGCTTCAGAAATGTTACAGACAAAATGCCTGATTTTATTTTTACATCACCTGTTTAAAAGTAAAGATTATTAGATATTTTATCATGACATGTAATCATTTGGTTTATGGTTACACAAAGGAAAAATGAGTAGATGACATTAGTAACAGGATTTAAAGGAATGTATTTAAATAGAAACCCTGCATGTTCAGGTGAATCTTTGTTTCCAGAACTCAAGCCAAAGAAAAAACAGGTTTGAGGCGTGTCGTAGATTTAGATTTGACCAAGAATCAACCCTGGACAAAACAAAAGGACCTCAGCGATGGCACAGATGGTTTTGGTTTTTGTCTTGATTTTCAGTATTTGTGTAGGAGGTCTATTCTGACCTGTATCAATAGCTTCTGCTTCATCCCAGCCTCTCTCTCTGTCTGTCCAAATGTCCCTCCTCCCCTCCGATGAAGCAGTTGTAATGTCATTATATGTCAATGGACCAGAAACCCTTGCCAGTCTGTAATCCTTAGTAACCTGCACGAGATCAGACAGTCAAGTGTAAATAAAAAAAGGATAGATGGAGAGAAGGAGAGGAGATAGATAACACGGCTGTCCACATTGACATATAATCTGCAATAAGACGTGACACAGTGAAAGCACCAGAGGTTATGGACGGGACGTTGGAGACAAATCTTATTGCTACAGGGCGACACAGCCAACCTTTACTGTCTGCTCACACTTTAGTTTATGGATCCACGTTGTTACTTCACTTCCTTTTTGTCCCCTGTCACATGACACAAGCCTGCTTCCTGATGACAAACGCACAAGGCGTTTCTATGGACGTGTGTGTGTGTGCTGTGCAGAGAAGGTGCATGTTGTTGTGTGGAGGTAAAACTTATGAATGCAAGTCTGAGGTTTCCGTTCACGTGTGGCTGAATGAGTGTTGGAAATGTTGAGCCTGAGTCAGAGCTCCTCACACCTCAAACTGCATGTGGTCGTTTCTGAGTGAACAAACGATGTTGTGACGCCGTCACTGTTTGGTCGAGCAGGTAAAGGTCATACAAGCAAAGAACCGTGACTTTTTAAATGTGAATCTCTTGTGTATTTTTGTTCTTTTATTGTGAGCTGAGAGTTGCTTTCACAGATTGAGGGAGCAGACGACACTGACTGCAGATCAGGTTTTCTAACTAACTTTAATCTGACGACTGGACTCACTTAAACTTTTGCTGTGGTCTGTTGGAACATGTGCTTTCTGTAGCCAGTGTTGATTGAACTGATCACAAATCTGCAAGTATTTTTAGACCCCAAAATGTGTAAAATAGGCCCAAGATTTCAAAATACGGTGATTACCCTAAAACACAGCTGACTGAGTTGTGCTGTTGTGTGATTTGCACCAACAGCTGTCAGTGGAACTGCAGAGTTGAAATAATTTTTCATGATCTGTTTTCATTTGGTTCCCCTTACTGCTGCACCTCCTGTTGACTAATTGCCCCTAGTGGGATTAATAAGGTTGTTTGATTGATTGATTATTGACTGGCTCTCTGACATTGCAGAATTTTTAATTAATTTTTTTTGTGTGTGTTAATGCTATGCAGTCAAAATGTGACTGTAGATCAGTTATCTGAGGGAGCGCGTTATTGCCCATATGTGTTTAACGTTTAGCTCATGGCTTTTCCTCCGTAAAAACAAGTGAGGGTGGAACTATGATTAATTTAGCTTTCATAGTGGCGGCTTGTATTTCATTAAAAAGAGAGTGACTTTGTCATTGACGGCTCTATGGGTTTTATTCAGTAGGCACTCAGTTAGGCTTGAGTATCTCTTAGCAACAACAGCAGCTGATTTGGACTAACGGTGATAAAATCACTGCAAATGTTAAAACCCAGGGCTGGCTGCACTTAAAAGTTCACCTGGATTTGATAAATTACTTTCTTGTCTCATAAGGATTTCACAGTGAAACGGAAAACGTAAGAAGTGTTCGCACACAGTGTCTGTTATCATTCTCTGTCCCCTGTTAATTATAATCTCTTCTCTGCACCCTTGGGTGCAGGAAACTACCTCGGCCTCATGGTAGAAAACGAGTTTATAACAATAATTCAATACGGAGCACTTGACTGGTTACGGATCCAACACTGTGGGAATTCATCATTAAGTGTGCGGATGAACTCGGTGGTTTTAGAGGGGGTTGCTGGGAAACGTTCAGGACTTGCCAACGGCCAAATCCTGCCTTGTTGGACTAATTCCATGTTTTCAAATCAATGTTTGCTGAAGGCCTCGAGTGTGTGAAGGCAGAGAAGCTCGACTCCCGAGTGGATGGAAGAGCTGCTGCTGTGTGAGCGTATTAGTAAAGATAATGAGCGGGTGTGCTGTGTGCTTCATGTGGTTTGTGCCAAACAAAAACAGATGAGCTCTGGTGTCAGTCAGTTCAGGGCGAGGTGGGTGGGGAGCGATGGACGGAGAAAAGAAAAATGTGGGGGAGGTAATAATATGGGACCAAATTTGATTTCAATCAGCGGCGTGCTGTGGCACAGAGCACGTCTACCTACTCTGTCCTGTCTCACCCCGCTGTCCCCCCGCTCTCCAACACTAACTCTAGTCTCTAAACCTCTCTCCTCTACAGCTGGGTGTACTGGAGCTCCACTAAGTCGGGGCTCGCGTCTGCGGCTGGATCCTTAAAGTAGAGTGTGGCAGTGTCTTCCCCCCGCTGGCCCGTCCGCCGGGCCCTGTGCTCGGTCACCTCTTTGGGCTGCTCCTGGCGGCAGCGGTTGCTGTTCCACCAAGCCTCCAGCCCGGCCACCAGGCATGCCAGCAGCAGGCCGGCTGCCAGGATGCAGAAAACTCCAGCGAAGCTGTGCAGCTTGAGGGAGCGGCCGTCCGGATGGGCGCTGCTGTGGCTGTTGAGGTCGCAGCGGCCAGTGCGAGGCCACCACTTCTGCTTCATGATGTCCAGGTCGCCTTTCTCCTGCAGCTCCAAGATCCTGAGGAGGGAGACGAGACGGACCGGTGAGTTACAGAGAACGAGAATTCTCACTCAAAGACAAAAACATTAAATAGCTTTACTTTTAAATTCCCACAATCCTCAGAGATTTAAATCCAAACTTTTTTATGCACTACAATTTTTAATTTGATATGTTTTCTTATTCTTCGCAATATCAGTCAAAATAACTGCAGTGAGATATTTTTTTTCAAAATCATGCAGCCATAATGTTGCCATGAGGTGGTGATTACTAGTGTCTGCATTTTAATCTGGGCCCATTTTACATTGAAAACACAACTTCATACAAAAGGATGTGTCTTTTTGAAAATGCCCCCACTTTTTAGATACTGGGGGCAAAAGTTGCCCCATAAATATTTTTTTAATTTCCTGCACTGGGTTGGGTTGTAACACGAGTCTGGACAGAAAGTCAGCTAGAAGACGTCAGTTTGTCATAACTGGGAAGGTCAACTTTGATTTTTATCTCGTGTGAATCTGCCTGTTCTGTAATTTGTTCAGTAAAACTTCCACCATGTATTACCAGCAATATTTGAAAAACACAGATGAATCTGCATCTTGATGAGTTTGGATTGCATGTGTTGCAACAAGTTTTTTTGTTTTCAGATGCCCAAAATTTGTGTCTGTTTCGGACACAAATTTCAGACCTGAAACACCTTTAAATGTTTTCAACATGGAGCCATGAGCTGCTGTTTTTGATTTGAGTTATCGAGTTAGTGAAGCAGACTCTACCACAACCACAATCTGCTTTCAGCTGCAGTAAAATCAGAGTTCAATTTGCTCCATTTAATCTGCACAACTCAGCGTTAACATGTTGAAGGTCAGTGCAGGCAGTTTCCATCTACTACCCCCCACCCCCACCCCCACCCCACCCCAAACACCCTGAGGACACAATAGTTTTATAGCATAAATGAGCAGCAGAAGCAACAAAGTCTGCAAAGGTTATTAATGGCAGGATTATCAAATGGAAAGCTAGGATGGAGGTAATACAGCAGTTATGGGACTAGGTATTAAAATGATGGTTGGAAATGTGGAGATAATGGTTTTCGCTCTGAACAATAGCTCTGCCCTCAATTTTACACTCGGGCCCATTATTCCTGGTCGTCCCTGAGCGCTGTGCAGCGACAAACCTCCAGGCTGTTGGACGCCTGCTAAAGCGAGCTGGGCCAGAGCAAAAACTTCATTAATACCTTGCTGTTTGTCTCCATTCAGTGCCACAAATTAATCCCTAAATAAACACAGAGCCGCTTAATTACACAGTAACTTTGAGGTGCAGAGGAGGAAAAGAGAAACAGTCCCAGAGGCAAACAGTGAACCCTACACTGCAAACTGCACAGCCAGCGAACCAAACGAGTCTGAGTCGCACCAACATCACATGGCAGCCAAACGTCACATGACAACCAACATCACATGACAGATCAGATCTGAACCACGGATGTGAGAGTAGATGGTCTGAAAAGCATCAAACCTTTTCATCTCCTGCTATCAGCACACGCTGCACCATGATGACCGAATGAGCATGAAAAGATTTTCAAAATAAACTTCTATATTATCACCAATGCTTCACAAAAGTGTCTTTTATGACAACTGACCATGTAATGAAATGAATTCTGTCAAATACAAATGGCTCTGTTCCACTTGGGAGGTGTGGACCAGAGTCACATCACACACTGAACCGGACTTCAACGCCCATGACGCACAAGTCCAAAGATTAAAAAGTCATTTTATATGAAAGTGTGCATTTAAATAAATTCATTTTGAATTAGCCCTAACCCTAACCCTGAATTAATTTACATTCATGCAGTTTATTGCCAGCAAGTCAGCACTGAATTCTTCAGATCCAACAACATTCAAGCTGCAGGAAACCATGAAAAACTGTTACTGAGCTCCAGCAAAAAACTATTTCACACAGAGACACAGTAACTTCCAATTCTGACCAAACGTCATGCTTCACGGTTCGTTCATTCTGTACGCATGGAGGACACGCGATGTTTGTATCTGCACAGATCGAGTCAGCTACAGACAGGCCTTGTTCTCATGTATGAATCTTACATCAGACTAAGATAAAAATGACCTGAACTTTAGGGATGCATGATATTGGATTTTTTGCCAATATTTTACAACTCATTTGGCCAATAATACTGATACTGATACTGATATATATTTGTATAGTTTTTCACACACCTAGTTGCAGAGATCATCAAGTCTCTTCTGTAGTGAATTTACATACAGTATTATCATACATGCTCTTACCATGTTGACCTGCCGGCAAATGCAGGCATAAAATACAAAGCTTAAAATGATGACCATGTGATGTTCTGCAAACATGTTTGATTTAATTCACTGCAGAGTCAAAACCTCAGTCAGCTGTACACAGGAAATATTCGCCAGAAAAACCAAAACAAGCTCGCTGCAGATCTTCAGACAGCAGCCATGTTGAGAAGGTCACATGATGCAGCTGAGCAGATAATCCATCCAATCATCAGACGGACAAAGCTCAAACGAAGCCACCACGGAAATGTCCCAACACTGTAACATTGTCAGACTGTGTCGAGGCCACAAAGGACTTCCTGCCCCCTCACACACACACACACACACACACACACACACCTCACCACCCCGCTGATCTGATCCAGTCACTCCTCAGTTACAAAGCAAACAGTCTCAAAGCTTTAAAGAGCACGGCTGAGAAATAGGATTTGCCCGCTGTCTCAACATGGCCTGAGAGGACGAAAGAGGATGACACGGAGCTGCAGAAAGAGAGGAAGGACGGAGGTGGACGGGGGTGGGGTGGGGTGGGGGTGGGGGGGTGTAAATGACATTTTTGGTGTGGAGTTGCTCTCCGGCCCCAGGCGTCCTTCCCACGCAGCCACGGGGTGCACAAACATCCCAGAGGGCTCATTCGCCCTCAGCACGTTGATCTGCAGCCGCCTTGTTCCGACGCCGGCTGCACAGCGGTGCGGCCGCTGATGCTTCATGTTAACATCTTCATTAAAGCTGCTGCTGTTGGGCTCAAACCTCACAATCACTATTTGTGTTTTTCATCCTCGCTGAAATCACACAGAGTTACACGGCAGCTTATGTGTCGAAGAGCTGGTGATCGTGTGCGACTGACATCAAACATTTTCCCGGGTCTCCAGCTGTGAGCGGCTCGATAATGGCTGCCCATCTCATAACTTCATACAGGTAGTTCAGAGGCTTTGGCAGCAGCTGCTCAGGACTATGAGCCCTGCTGCTTTTCATTCCAGATCCCAAATCACAGAGGCATTCACACCTGTGAGGCCAGGTACAGACTCCTGCTGAGCCACGCAACACAGAGGCGAGAGGTGGCTCAGAAATTATTTCAAAAATGAGAATTCATTGAAACTCTGCTGCCTGTTTGACCCAAATCAAATTCTTGAATATGAGGGTGGATAAAAGCCATTTCCTGTGAGTTGCTGCCGTGGCGACTGAGGACACGACAGCTGACTGAATGTGTGAATATTGAGTTTGCTGCCATTCACATTCTCCAGCTCACTGAGTCGCAGTGTGCAGACTAGAAGGAAAAGTTTAACACTCTTTTACTAAAAACATTATTTGGCTGCTGAATATGAAGTTGAAGCTGAAGGAACAAAACTGTGCTGTATGTAAATTCAAGAGTTAAAGGTGCGCTGAGAATTTTCTGCTAAAAAATTAAATTAAGACTAAAATGACTAAAATAGTTCCTCCCAGTCAACACTTCTGGGCCACTCGGTGTGTGTGGTGGTGTGTGCATACACAGAGTGCCCTCCCTCCGGTTGTATTCTGTTTAGGTTAGGCGTTTCTGGGTGTCATCCTTTGAGGTGGGGCGAGCGGGGGGTGTAGGCAGTGAGACAAGAAAACTAATTACAGCGACGCACAACAACAAACCATCTCAGCTAAAAACCAGTACGAGAGGAAATCAAGGGCTGGCACTCACCCGCTGGCAAGCCTCGAAGAAGACGATTGGTTGAAGAGCGATGCAGAGTTAGCTTGCTTTCTGTTGGACAGTAAGTCACCCCTTGGCATTTGTGAGCTGGCTGGGTAACAGTGGTACTGATCTATAGACAGGTGGCTGGCCGGTCCCGTGCCAGCAGTGTCGTTACTCCAGATGTAAGCTGCTTTGCCTTTAGCGAATGACACCCGAGCATCGAACACCGCGGTGTTGCCCTCGCCCAAGGGAGAGCATTTTGACTTCGCTGAAACTTGAAACTGCTGCCGTGGCAGACATCCGATGACTCGACTGTGGCAGTCAGGATGCATCGGGGTTTACTGAGCGTGTTGTTTTATTTTAATTTGCTGTCTTCAGACATAGTTTCTTGCTGTGAAAGTTTCATGTTTCTTTTTACACAAACTTCCTGTTGGTTTCCTGGGAGCCGATCAATACAAGGCGGATGAGAAAGTTCTCTGATTTCGAGAGCTTAATTCATGATGTAATAATGTGGAGATTTACTAAATGATCTTTGCGAATTACACACTCGCATTGGGATCAATTTGAGTTTGGGAAGAGCGAGGAGATGAGGTTTCACTCTGCAGCTCTGTGATTTCATCTCACAATGGAGGAGGTAACTGAATTTCCTAAAATTCCTCTGCTGAGAAATCAGCCTCACAAAATCAAACGGGTAATTACTTCACGTCTTTGTGTTTACACATCCCACCATGAATAATCCCTTTTGCTTTACAACAGCGCCCATTAACACAAGCCTGCTTCATGTGAGCTTATTTGACTTTAGTTATTTAAGCACTGTTATTAATTTAATGCAGAGTCAAATCCACCTGCAGGAGGTTTCTCTGACTCGACACCTTTTTAACATCCACAGGTTTCACCTGTGCTGCTCCGTCAGGTTTAAGGTAAGTCAGTGTGACACTTCTCCTCCACCAGCCAAAGTTTCATTTAAAAGCAGTCTGTTGTAGTTTCGTCAGTGGCTCCTGAAAGACTCTCACTCACAGCCGAGGATTTTTGGGAAGATAATGAAGACTTAACGTCAACAAAGAGAATTAAACTCCCAACAAAAGCCTCTGAGCTTCATCATTAACTTCACGTCAGGCTTTGTTTCACTGTGAATGAAAGCAGCCGACAGAAACAAGAACAATCCTGACGTGTCACAGCATAACTTTGTGTTCATTAACATTTCTGACTGTCCATCACAAACACTTACTAAGCCTGCAAACAACAAAGCTTCTAACCTTGTACTCTGAGTTACAGTTTAACATGATTTAGAACCATTCACTTCAGCGTCAGTGTGTGATGGTGGAAAGTGTGTCGCAGCTCTCCTGTCCTGCCTGCTGAACACCGAGTCTCTTACTTCTGTGAGAAGAGGTCTCTGTAGGGGCTGCCGTGCTGCATGGCGATGCCGTAGCCTTTGCTGCTCATGCTGTTTCCTGACACGGTGATAGTGCAGTCATCATCGGTCAGCGCTGCATACTCCAGCACCGCCATATCCCACAGGAAGGCGTATGCACTCTTCTTTGCCTGCAGACACAGAGGAGGAAAAAACACAACACACAGTTAGCATCACTCGCAGCTCGTTTACAAGTTTGTGTGTGTTAGTCACTTTTTAGACTCGCCAACAGTAAAAACACCTCTCCAGACTTTGCTCTCATTTCTATGGAAACACCGGACCTGTTTGAAACCAGCCAATCAGCTTTGATTTTATTGGCTGCCAATCAGAGCAGATCTGCTGACAAGAAACAAAAACAGCCTGAAGTTCACACAAAACTAAAGCAATTCATCAACTGATCAATTTAATCGACAGAAAAATATTCTGCAACAATTTTGGTGATCAATCAACATGTCGGAGCATCTTTCATGAATAACAACAACATAAATCTGTAGGTTATTGAAGCCACACATTTCCTGCTTTTCTGTTTCACAAAGATGTGTTTGGCTTTTGGGTTTTTGTCGGATAAAATGACTTATTGATTGAAATTCTTTTAATTATTATTTAATGTGCAAAAAAAAAAAAAAAGTGTGACTCACATGACTGACAGCCATCACTGAGCCTCTCCTACTCTCAAGTAACACACTGGGCCTTTTTCTTAAGTAGCCCCTACACCCTCTCCCTACCCACATCCACTCCACTTGCGCATTCATGCAGAGGGTCCGCCATATTAAGTGCCATCCGAAACCAACGCACGGGGAGAGGGAGTGGGTTACAAAATCCTCCAACAGCGAGCCTGCATCCATGCTGACTTACTGAGCATGTGTAGCGCCTGTTGTGTTCATCAGGGCAGACGCTCCGTGCAAACGCAAGTTCCGTGTAACTTCCTGAAAAGTGTCATCTAAAACTGCTCAAACAAAGAGAAACATTTAATGCTGTCACACAGACAATAGCAACGTGAAGGTTATATTGTATTTAGGATCAAATCTACCTGTCTGTCGTGCAGAAAATGATATTTTCATTTAACTGTACTGTGTGTATTTACAGGGACTGTTGCAAAAACAAAGCACGTCACATAAGATCCTGTTTCTGCAGGACAGAGGGAAGTTCGTCCCAAAGCCTGCGGCTGTGTTCGTACCCTCCGCCTCAGTGAAGGGAACCTCATTTAGCTGCGAGTGTCACTACAAACACAGCGCACTCTGTGACGAAGGGGGAGTGGGCGGGCTTTGGAAAAGGCCCGCTGTAGCACCACTGTGGGCTCAACATGATGTTGAGAGTTCAAAGCAGATGCATCAGAATATCAGCAAGTTAAGGCACGTCATGGTATAATTTGGAAATGAGTCAATGAGTGATGGGAACCTACATGATCTGCGTGCTTTGTCCGTCATTATTTTTGATACTTTACTTTTGCTAAGGATGGTCCGGTGTATCCTATGCTAAAGGAGATAAGAAAGGAAGCATTGAGCCACCTTTCCTTAGCATTCGAGCAGCTGTCATCATGAACTACTTCCAGATCATTTCACTCGGTTAGGAACCTTCCTCAGCAAAAAGGACTATTCGACCGCAGCCCGGAGATCCTGAAGTGGACGACCCAACAGTTTAGAACCAATTTATCAATATCAAAGTGTCAGATTTATCAATAATGAAACTGTTTGTTAGTTGCAGCCGAGCAAAGAAAACATTGATAAAGATGTTGATCCATGGAGATGTGTGGAAGCAACCAAACTAACAAACTAATAAGTGTGGAGGCAGCAGCGGTTGGGGGAGGAGCTTCCATCTGCTGTCACTTCAACCTGTTCACTGTCAATGCTAACTGTGTGTGTGTGCGTGTGTGTGTGTGTTTGCTTGCACACTGCTCCCTGTGCCCCCGCTCCTTTCTAACATGATCACAGGGACACATCAGGGTAAAGATCGTTTCCCGCGGTCACATCCTCTTTGCTGTGTCTCATCTGAGGTCGAGGTGAGGTGTGGTCTGAGTGGGGGGAGTTTTATTTTTCTCCAGGTAACACTGGGAGAGGAAGCTGTGCAGTGTTTGCAGAGCCGTGTGCACATGCTAAGCTACATGGCAACATGCAGTGACGCTGAGAAAAAGTCCTTATAGGTGTTGGGATCCACAGATGGAGACGTTCATTTCAGGGATTTCAACAGGACTGCTTTTGAATAAACATGTTTCTCATCTGCCACAAAGGAAGCTATGG
>JAPQLA010000014.1:1608079-1618079 GCA_029822935.1 Naso vlamingii
AGACAGACAGACAGACAGACAGACAGAAAAACAGAGAGATAGATAGACTGACAGACACACAGAGAGACAGACAGACAAAAACAGAGAGACAGACAGACAGACAGACAGACACATAGAGAGACACACAGAGAGATGGAGGAGGCGCTGACAGCAGGAAGTTGGAAAGCTTTTAAAATAGAAAGGATGGGATGAGACACACACACACACACATTTTGTCATTGTGTGTGTGTGTGTGTGTGTGTGTGTGTGTGTGTCAGTCAGCAGTGCAGCAGCCATCTGGCTGATGGGTAAACAAAAGCAATGATTAGATTCCTGCTAACATCACCAATGACACCAGCACACCACTAGTGAGTGTGTGTGTGCCCTTGTACAGCTATCTTTGTGAGAACCAGTTTTCAGTCATTTGAGTTTTACTCCATGGAAGTGAGGACACTTTTTGGACAGTGAGGACATTTCAGCCGGTCCTCACTCTGACAGGCCTTTAAAGGACTTCTGAGGGTCAGACTTGGTTTAGGTGAAGGTTAGGGTAAGGGGCTGGGACAAGCATGATGTCAATGAGTGTCCTCACAAGTATAGCTGTACAAACGTGTGTGTGTGAGTGTGAGTGTGTGAGGTAGGTTCAGAAAATAAAATAAAACAAGATCATGAGAGGAACATTTGAGGGAGAAGAAAAAACACGTAGCAGAAAGTCAGAAGTGCCAGCAGGACGGAGCGATTAAATGAGAGGAAGTGATGAAAAACTTGTGGCTGAGCCGTGTGCAGTCAGCAGTTACAGCAGCGGTCAGACGTCGTGTGGTTTAATTTTTTCCTTCGTTAGTCAGAGTGCATCACAAAGTGATGTTTTGAGCTGTGATGTCAGGCCATGACGGTGCAAAACCACATGAGTTTTTACAAGAGGAGCGAGAATCAACGTCTGAAGCAGTTTTGATTTGAATCCAACCAACAGCTCGACCACAGTGATGGCCTTTAGCTTTCACCCTGGGGCTAAAAGAAGTGATAATTAAATATAAATTAATAATGAAAGATCTCCTCAGATCCAAGAAACACTCTAAGTTATTTTTGGGGCGTGTGCTTGACTAAAACATAGAATTGATTTTTCCTGAAGAGGCTGCGTCGCGTCATGTTGCTGATGATATCCGTTATGATACATATCCATTTTATCAGTTTTACTTACAACTTGCTTTAAAAAAATTAGATTAATAACACAATTATGTTTTTAAATTTGATTACAAAGCATTTAATGGCTCACTGAAAGAGTCTTAAGAAAGACGTTTGGACACAAAGTGTAACTATGGCGACGGTCACAGCTGTCGTCAGCCAGCACTAAACCGTGACAGTTTTCACGAGGTATATGAGAGGATGTTTTAAACAGCTGCGGCTCGACCAGTTGCCCACTCAGACAAAAAACCTGAACTCCAAAGTACAAGTGAGCAAAAAACACAGAAAGAGGGATTAGGAGACGGAGCAAGACACAGAAAGAGACAGAGAGCTCCGGGGCACACAGCTGATTTAAATAACTGAGGCAGGCGAGATGTAGAGGGATTACAGCTCCCTCTCTCACTCCTCGTCTCACAGGGATGCTGGAGGAGGACGGACGGACAGAACAAGATGGAGGGAAGCAGAGGGAGAGGAAGTGAGTGATGCATGCTGGGAGGTTGGACAAAGAGGAAGTCTTCATTTTAAATTCAAGAAGTTAAGAGACGTTTTGTTCCATCAGGAGACCAGCTGAGCTTTCAATGGTTCAATCTTTATCATGACTCACTGATTCTTTCTGCAGACTCAGCATTTTCCTTTTCAAATAATGAGCATGAAGCAATCTGGATTCTCCTCTTCAGCCTGTGTGAGCACATGTGCATCATCGCATAAACACCTGACAACCACAGCAGCATCACCAACATCCTCGTCACTGCACACATGTGATTTAAAAATGTTTTCTCCTCGAGTTCCTCCAGCGTCACCGTGAGACAGATTTTAAAAAACAGCCAGCGCGTCGGTGAGGTCGGCCCAGCCAGCACAACGCCGTCCTTCCCTGCTGTGCTTGCTGCAGGCTGACACTCTGAAGTCAAACCAGGGCAACACGTCAGACGGCCTCCGATCCTCAGCTTCCTCAATCCAACTTCTTTCTGCTCATTTTTTCTTCATCCGACAGAAGAGAAGACGGGAGCGATGAATCATTCTGCTCTGCTTACTGGGATTAAATTTAGACACAGACTGATGCTGATGGCTTTGGACAATCGCACAGTTCCATCCTCAATCAAACTTTCCCATAGTTCTAGATTCTTAAAGAGTGCAAACACACAAGATGGAAAAATGGAAATATACAAAATAAGCCTGAACCACCAAACCAAGTCACAATCTGAGGTTTTTCTGCTTTGTTGCTGCTCCTTGGTCCACTCTGATGAGAGCTGTCGTGTAAACAGGGATGGATTCGAACAGAACAAAGTCTCAGACACAGTGGAAAAATAACTTTTGGAACAACTCTGAGACATTTGGAGAAAAGGCAGAGAAAGATGGACTGTTTGCTGTCATGCATGAAAGGTTTGAGGCTCCACACAGGCAGCTGAACTCCAGCCTGGAGCTCCTCACACAGCGGCAGGGATCATCACGCTCAGGTTCTGTGTCCGGGCGTTTTCTCTCATCACATACCTGCAACATGTCGGGATGCCACAGAGCAGCATCAGAACTCCTGTAAACATGAGACAGCGTCTTGGTATGTTCACCGTGAAGCTGAAGACCCTGAGAATGCTGAGTGAAAACACGGCTCATACATTTTTTTAAACTTGAATTACAAAAAGGCCCTGAAGTCAAGGAGGGGAAAAATAATAAAACCTTCTTCCAGAGGCTGAAGAAGCAGCAAAAACACTCTCAAAGTTTCACACTCCTTGACTCGAGGGTCTTTCTGGAATCCAACTTTAAGCCTGTGCACGACAAAACTGTTGGAGAGAAATTCAAACACGACAAGGTCACACACTGCTGCAGAAGAAGGAGGCGACAGACGGAAAAACAATACTCAGAAGAGTGACGTATGCATGAAAACAAGTCTGTAACCATCAGCGTAAACACAGCCTTCACATCCATGAGCTCCAGGCTGCTGTCAGCCGTGTCCCCCAGCACAGACGCTCGCAGCCCGGGTTAGAGGCAAGGCCACGGCAGCCTGCATCGTGACAAACACCACGGCCACGCTGTGACAACACACACACCGCTCAAACTGACTCGATCCTGACAGTTTCCTCAATGTGCAGTCAGATTTTTCAGATCAAATTCATATAAAAACCTTTTATTTACTCTGCTAGGAAACTGATGATTATTCCAGTGATGTTTGAGGGGGCAGTGTTACTGAACACACATCGCCTCGTTCAGCTCTGACACAAAAACGAGTCTGAACGTTTCATTGGTGATGAGACCAACAAGTTAAACTGCCACGAGATTATCATACATGTGTGCAGGTCTGAGGTGTGTGTGTGTGTGTGTTTGTGTGTGTGTGTGTGTGTGTGTCCTCTACAAGTCGCCCCTGTTCACCTGTTAAAGGTCTTTCTTAACTGGACCACTTTCATATTGAAGAAAGGAGTGTTTTCAGATGATTCTGAGCTGCTGGCATTGAACAAAGTGAGTCCAATCATTCCTCTCTGATGTGTATGATGTCTGGAGAAGAAGTTCTGTTTCTGTTGTATTATGCAAAGAGCCACTTCTCTAATTTGTGTGCCTTTGTTGTTTGACTGTAAATTTTCTGTTCCAGGAGACTCATTTACCACATCACTAATTCATGTTCTGAGCGAATACGACCCAGCAACAACCGGTTCAAAACACGACTCTGACTTCCAGGAAAATGAGGACAGCAGCAGATGGATACACAGAAAACTCATCCTCATCTCCTTGTCTCTCCTCAGAAGGCAGTGATCTCCTGACTGACCGATGAGGCTCCTCTCTGCAGGAGTCCACACACAGCAGCCTCATTCACACCTGCACACAAATGTTCTCCACAAGTATGCAAAGCTGCCACGCTGTGGGAGAGTCATCCTCTCTGCACAAATCTGCTTTACTTCCATCTGTGGTTCAACTATTTTCTCAAACAAACACAATAATCAACAAGAAAAATGAAATGATCACCAGGACAAATCTCTTTCAGCCGCCTCCCGGTGACATTCTGTGTCCTTGGGGAAAAATCAAACCTCTTGAAACGACACTGTAGCTGAGAGCAACAAGAGGCCATGAAGGTGAGAAGTCACCCTAAAGCTTCACCTTCATGAAACACAAACATTATGCACTGAAACTCAGTCAGAGGAGTGGAATGTCAGTGGAAAGAGGTGTTTATTGTTGCACTCATATTTAAAAAAGCAGTCAAATCGATGCAGCAGAACCACAGATATTGTTTTTCTTCCACCATTCTTCTTTCTTATCACAACCTGGCACCTGCAGTTTGCTGTGTTATGCTGTTAGTGGCTAATGTAGCCTCATGCTATGCTAGCAGCAGCTAACAAAGCCTGCAGGCAGAGAGGAGCAGCAGCTTCAGACGCTGCTCTGCTCTCTTCTTTCTACTTTCCACTGCAGCTGATTTGTTTCACTTTCAGACATGAATCTTCAGCCTCAACGCTGGAGGACATTTATCAGACTTCACACAGCGCCCCCTGGAGACACGCTGCAGAACTCCCCAACACCTGGAAACGCCAAAGACTGTCGGCCTATTTCATTATCATCTATGATAAACTGGAAAGTGTCTGATATAGTTTATAAGAGGCAGGCAGCCGCTGAGGAGCTCTGAACTGTAGATGGGAACCTTTAAATGTCTCCAGCTTGTACTGAAACGGCACGTGGTGTCACATGATGAATGTCATCAGTAATCAGCTGTTTATTACACAGGAAATGAAACAACATGTCTTTATTCTGCCTGCATGAAATGAAATGTAATGTCATTTTTACATTCAACACTTGAACGTCTCTGGTGTTTTCCATCCACCTGCGTCGTCATTAGCAGCTCACTCACTCTTCACTCTGTTATTCTCTGCTCTCCACCTCTGTGCCTCTTCTTCTGACTCCATCATTTCTCTTTTCTGTCTCTTTATTCTGGCTTCCTCTTCCTCTCTGTGACATGCCGACCCTTCTCTCTTGTGCTCTCATCTCCGCCTCTCTTTTCGTTCCCACATCCTTTCTTCTTGTTATTTTTCTGGAAAGCAGCAATTCTCTGCATCTATCATCACTCCTCCTGTTCTTTGTTTGCACTCTTCATTTTATTTCTCCCTCTGAATACTCATTTCTGTTTGCGACCCCTTCATGGTTTCACATCAGTGCTGCATCATTTCTCTGCTCGTCTTTCTTCTTTCCGGCTTTTTTTTTTATGGTTTGTTTAATAGTTTTTACTCACTTAACTTGTTTAAAAGCAATTTTAAAAGGATGAATGGTTTTATGGAAGCTTGGGTATTTGTAAATGTGTATATACGAGTATGAATGTACAGGTGCACGCGTGTGTAAAGACAAATGTATATTTATATGTTTTTTCTCATGCATTGGTGCATTTCTACATCTATGATGAGAATTCTGTTTCCACTGAATTGTTAACTGTCATGATGACGAACACGACTGAAATAAACTCAGAAAAGTTGCTACTTGTTTAAAAAGGTGACGTCTTCACTGAGCATACACAATACAGAAGAAAAAGGGGAAGAACAACTGTGACATTAAAGCATGGAGACACAGAATGACAATATTACATATGTTAGATCGATTGATCATCAAGACCTGTACCCATTAGCTGATTTATCAGTTAGTTGATCAACAGAAGGTAAAACTTTAACAATCGTGTTGCACTGAATTGATGCTTTAAGGTTCTTAAATATGAGAATTTACTGTTTTTTTCTTAAATTATATTTAATTTGGGGATTTGATCTTTTGTTGTGATATTAAAGAAACATGATTCACATTTTGTTGTTGACCTGAAGCAACAGCACATAGTAGCATCGGGCTGTATTCAGACCAAATCAGGTGGCGAAATGCTGCAGGGTTGTCCGGCGGTGGGAGTGTCACTTATTTGACAAAACATATTGTGTGACATCAAGTTGTGTACGCTCTTCCTCCCCCAATCCAAGGGTGGTGGTCGATCGCTGGAAGACGGCTGCCCTACGTGACTGGCACCACGACCAGCTGCGTCAAACTGGATGAACCTCATTCAGAGAATGAGAAAATCCTGCGTGTTTGCCAGATCACATGATTTGGTCCGAATGCAGCTGTAATATGAGAATAGCAGTTGGTTTCCTCATGAGTTATCTTGTGTATCACGTCGCTCTCTATTCTCTCTGCACATGGCGACTGTCTGCATCGTGTCTCCGCCTTCTTTTTTCCTCCCAGTTACTCCATGAGGCTCCTTTCTACTGTATCTACCCATCACTCACCCTTCTCTCGGTTTTCCACAGCACACACCCTCCCGTGTCACGCCTCCACCTCTGTCTCAGTGCTGTTGTTTGTGCTGAGGGCTACAGAGGCAGAGGCGGGCAGGCGGGAAGGCCGGCAGATGAATCAGCTGGCTGCGGGGCAGATAAACATGGTTGTAGTCCGAGAAGAAGCAGCGAGGCGCTCGTACAGCCCGCAGCACAGACAGAGCAAGAAAGAGACACTGAGAGGCTCAGCAGCAAGCTTCTTATTTTTAGTGATACGATGTCACTGCTGAACTTCACCAAAATCACATTTGTCTGAAGAGTTTTTATCCTTACGTGATGCTCCGGTAGAGGTGGTGCTCATGTCAGCTGGAGCTCTGATGAGAACAAATCACTGCTTCATTATTTGGCTGAATTCTGAATCGTGGGAACGCAATTAATCATATCCAGAGTCCAGAGAGTCAAACATTTCAGACCTGAGATCTGCTGCATCTGTACCAATCATTTTAGAAAACGCTAAGGTAGCAGCTCTGCCATATTTGTGTTACTGTTCACAAACCCTGATGACCTTTGAATGCTTCCTCATTTCCTTCCTGATTCGAGTCTTTAAAACAGGTCACAAAGACATGAACGACTAAAAAACAGCTGGGTGCTGTAGTTTTTGGGTAATGTTACTCAAACAGGAGTGCATTTTTTAGGGACTATTTTCAGCAGAGGATTAACACACATGTGGAGCAGCAGGACGGTGTGTGTAACACAGATGAAGAGCAGTCATCAGGCTTTGGTTTCTGCCTCTCTGTTCCTCCTCCAGCAGCATTCCCACTTCCCTCTTGAATCTATTTATGGCCGCTCTCTTTCTGCTCACCTGCTGCCCTCTGACTGTTCCTCCATCTCCGTCACCTCGCTCCCACATGCAGCCACTCCCTCCTGACCTGCATGAACCTCTCCCTGCATTTGACTGACCTTCCCTCCCACTCACTGACCTGTTTCTCATTTTCTCTAATCAGCCCAGTTGTGCAAATACCAGCTCATTTCCACTCATACTCAGCCAGACCATCAGAGATGCTCGGCTGTTTCTTGCCTCGGTCATTTGTGATCTGTTATCCATCACTTGTTGCCTGCCTGTTTTGGTCTTTTTGGATGCATTTGGATTTCCTGTCTGCCAGGTTGGATTTGTTTGTCGGATTAAATCACATTCCCAGTTTGCACTATCACCTGCTTTATTACTATGTGAGCTTCAGGTCGTCATTAGGTCTGGATTTGTCCTTCCTCTGCTGCCTTGCTCTTACCCTGGTGACATACGGCATCGATTTGGTCTCTTACATTTGTTTTAATAGGGAAATCAGTAATTTATAGCACAAGCTAATTGCAGGTATTTGGCACCTACCTGTCCAACAGAAAGCAGACCAGCTCTGCATCACACTTCATCTCCAGCCTCTTCTTCAGTGATCGAAGCGGCTGAAAGTCAACCTGAGATTCACTCTCGTTCTGGAACGAGCTTTATGCGCTTGACATTTTGCCTTAGAGGGCTAATGAGTTGCAACAGGGCTATATTTCCTTTTCTTCACCGCTGCGTCCACTTCCACCATTTTCTCCACTCTGAACGGCATCCAGTCACTGTGTTTTATCCACTCTCAACCTCACCTGTGCACTCTCATTGGCTGGAGGAAACACACCCACTCTCCACCCAGAAACAATCTGACTATACCAAAACATCCAAATCCAGACAGAGAGTGGAGCTCTGCAGACACAGGTTGGTTGTGATTGGAAGGTCACCATTCAAATCCCCGACCAGTGGGATTTATGTGGGTGGTGAAGGGAACTGCCTGCCCCACCTGTACTCCACCTCTGAGGGCCCTTGCACATGGCTCCAGTGGAGCTGCTCAGGGGCCACAGATAAGCCTGTCGCTGTACTGAGCAGCTGGATGTGTAACTGTGTGAGTGTGATCAGGGCGTCCCTGAAAAAGAGAGTTCACTCTCAGTGGAACCCTCCCCGAACAAATAAAAATGTAAAAAAACAAAACAAAACACACTGACTACCACACGTGTATAGAAGACCAGAAGTGACGACTGAGCAGCATTTCTTTTGTTTTGTAGGAAAATGCTTCTGACTCTACTTTTAAGTAACTACTCAAATTTGCCAAATTGTGATCCTCGGGTCTTCCATGAAGAATAAAAACCTGGTCTTGTTAGTATAACCTCAGACTTTATTTGTAATGTTATTTTTATGTCCTCTGTTATGCATCAAAATCTGTGATTCAACAATACAAGGTGAATGTTTTTAGGAGTCAAAAATATCAGGAGCTGGTGAAGATCCAACATGGCAGAGCAGAAGAGTGAACAAACAGAAACAAGCAGAAAGAAAGGAAGGCCAAGCATCGTCGACTCACAGCAGACTGGGTCACCGTTCATCCACTACAAGCCCTTTAACCTTCATCACCATGATGGCTTCCTTTAGCCTCAGCAGGACGCGAGGCTGTTTTGGGTCAGAATCAAATTTACCTTATTGAGCCAGAAAAGGTCAATCAGCTCTGGACCAAAAAAAGCCCTGAACCAAGTCACAGAAGCTCGCATTAGACTCATCTCAATAACTTACACACACGCTGTGGCTCTGGATCGGGGGGGTCGGCCTGAGGGCGGAGTCACAGCAGCAGGATCCATCTGAACCGACATAAATCTGAGCTCATGAGTGTAAATCTCCTTCAGCGTTCAACAGTTTATCCAAGTCAAAAAACTCTTCAGATAAACACTCACTGTCGCAAGCAGCCCGTCAGCTGGAATCTCTGAGATGTGACTCGTTTGCTTCCATCCAAACATAAACCTGCTGAAGAAGAAGAAGAGACGGACCGCCTTTTTGCCTCATCATTTCCATTTCATGACATTTAAGAGGGGCGGGACTTACACAGTGAGCCTGGAAGATAAAACACAACACGGCCACACACACACACACACAGTGGCCTCTGCGTGTGTGTGAGAGACAGACTGAGTTATCAGTATTCCTCAGCTTCACTGTTTCTCCTCCATGAAGCAGATCTGCTGAGATGACAGCAGCTCCGCATGGACACACACAGATATGTGTGTGTGTCTAACATGTGTGTCTGCATGTGGGTGCATGTGTGTTTGTGTGTGTGCTGAATTCTGATGAGCTGTGAAGTCGGTCGATAACATCACACATCAACACGACACGGAAGAAAGGCCGAGGTGTGTTACATGTACCAGCTGATCAGTGAGTGTGTGTTGGTGTGCATTCGCTGTCTCACATCTGCTCTGTACACGTTAACACTCTCTCTACATATAGCGCACACACACACGCGCGCACACACACACACACTGCAGTGTGGCATGCTAGCTGCCATTAGCCTGACAGGCAACAGGCAGTGATGCATGAAACACAGCAGCAGATGATTCTCTGCATCTGAACGCGTTCTGTTCTTTTGTTTACATCTGCACAAATCAAAACCCCGTCATGGAATTATTTTACCTTGAATGAAGAGCTTAGAAATCATTTGGATGGTGCAGTTTGCACTGGTCTTGTCTTGTATGCAGCGTTAAGACCTGATCAACTTTAGGCTGTGATGCTGTGTTGACATGTTTTGACAATAAAGTTGTGTTGCATCACATTTTCACTAACAGAA
>JAPQLA010000014.1:1751738-1768168 GCA_029822935.1 Naso vlamingii
CATATTTTCTCAACCAAACCAGATTGTATCACAGACACACACACACACAGACACACAGACACACACACACACACACAGAGACAACTCATTTCCTGCATCGAAACAATCATCATCCATTCGGAACAGTTATCAGGACAAAACAAAAGTCATTCAGGTGGAGTTGAAGGTAAAATATGTTTGTGTCTGTAATTAGACTGCTAATGGCTAACAGGCAACAATTAGAGAGAGGAGAGGAGGGGAAGGAGAGGAGAGGGGAGGACAGGACAGGATAGAAGAGGAGGAAAGAGGAGAGGAGATAATGAAGAAAGTAGAAGCGGAGGAAAAAAAGAAAAAAACTGAGGAAGAATAAGACAATGACAAAGAGGTGAAAGGACTGGGGGAGGGGAGGATGATACAAGGGAAAGCAGAGGGGAAAATATAAGGAGGAGTAGATGAGATAAGGGAGGAAATGTTGTGATATGTTTTAAAACTTAAGGAATGATGACAAACACCTGAACATTTCATTTTCAGCCTTTTCTCAGCTGCTGAGACTGAAGTGAGGTCAGACCTGCCTCCCATCATTCACAGAATCACCACATGAGCACACGGAATGAAAGGGAAGTTTCAGGAAAGTCTGCCGGTGGAGAGGAAGAGGACGTGATCATGTGCTGACACGAGGAGGAGAATCTTCCTCCTTCCCGTCCCATGGAGGGCTGAACTACAGTCGCCTCAGGTGTTTCTCTCAGGTAAATTTAATGAAAACTTCCATTTGAAAGGATTCTCTCATGAGCTCTGAACTGATCTAATTCCTGTTTGCAGGTCATTCTTCATCTTTTGAACACGTTGTGGTGAGAAAACTCACTGCTGACTCTTCATCATCCCCTGATCTGACACCTGAGTAAGGAGAAGAGAGGAAGAGGAGGGGCCATGTCACTGCAGCATGACAGTACTGACAGTGATCTGCCACGGCTGCTGCCACTCAAAACCTCAACTACACACACACACACTGAGGTCAGATTAATTAGATCAGATCGATCAAGAGGCCAAACAGGTTGCGATGAAGGTGACACTGCTGGGTTATAAAACCCAAGTCACAGACAAAAGGCAACATTTTCAAAACGTTAACTCTACGTACTGAGATGTTCAGCCCCCTCGTGTTCACACCACACCCACGACTGCAGTCCCAGACACCCAGAGGACTCCGCTGTGAAATATGTGGGTGACACCACCATCACTGGACGTGTTATCGACAACGACGGGAGGAAATCTACAATTTTCGGAACAATCTACTGCTCAACATCAGCAGAACCAAGGAGCTGATTGTTGATTTTAGGAAAGCTGAGGTGGAGCAGGTCAACATTTTAGGTTCCCGGGAACAACATCACAGAGAACCTCTCATTGTCATCACACATCACCAGCCTGGTTGAAGAGCAGAAAAGGTTCTACTGTTTGAGGAAACTCCAGAAGGATGAATTTCAGAGCCGGACTCTGATCAGTCTCTACAGAGGAGCGACAGAAAGTATCCTCGCTGGAAACGTCACAGTCTGGCATGGTTTGTGTGCAGTCCAGGACAAGCAGGCTCTGCAGCGGGCGACTAAGACCAAAGTCCTTACAGGCAAGTCTTGCCACTCGGCAGCCATCTTGGCAACGCCCTCAGGCAGCAACTCTGGCCACAGAAGAGCGGCGGGTTAGTGGGTTAGACTCCTGCTGTGCATGCAGAGTCGGACAATCACTGTCATGACTCTTAGCTGCAGGACAACAACGTGATTGGCTAACAGATTCCCATTTTGACTTTAAAGAAAGCATGCGATTGGCTGTTTGGCGGAAGAGGTGGGATATGCTCTTTGTTGTTACAGCCTGTTCTACTCAAAATGATCTGAGGGATCCATCTGTTCTATACAGCGTCTCTGCTAAAACTTCCAGAACATCATTGGTACCTGCATACAGAGCGTCAGTGACGTCAGTGAAGTGAGACGTCTGCACAGAGTCTGAAGGAGACTAAAGACCACCGCGCCAGCCACAGTCCGTTCACGCCGCTGCCATCTGGAGGAAGATACAGAAGACTCTGCTGCTGTAACACAAGACTGCAGAGCGGCTTCTTCCCCCAGACTGCGGGAACGTTGAGTTCATCTCTCTACGCTCAACCACGCCCTCCCATGTAGCAGCAGCCATGAGCTAAATCAGAATTTTGTTTTTGCACTGCAAAAATCTTTGACTCTTGAGTAAAGAAGCAGACAAAATGTTAATAAATTAATTAATCTATTAAATAAATAATGTTGACTTCAAAAACGGCCAAATTCACATTTTCTCCACTTTAGTCAAGAAAGAAAATGATTCATTGATCAGTGAATCTACTCAATTAATAATGTAGAATTTTACAAAATGAAAATGAAAAATGTCATGAACTGATCTTATATCACTGACGAGGAGCAGCTGCTGCAGAGAACGAGCATGAAACCTCAATGTGCTCATGTGTCAAACTGCTGGTTGGAGAACGTGCAGAAACAAAATAATAAAACTAATGAATCTGTCCTCAGAATTTATCAGTGAAAACAGCTGAAATGGAACATGACTCAGCTCCCCCGCTGCGCTTTCACACTTTAACTGGCTGCTATTAATCATTTGTTCACGCAGGTGTCACAGTTTTCCTAAAACCCGCCAGGCGGCTGGCTTTGAGGTATTACTAAACTTTTGGTAGAAGAATCCAGGAAAGTTGTTTTGTGTGTTTGTGTGTTAAACTTTCTCTCTTTTCCTCTCCGGTGTGTGTTTCACTTTCAGGCCTTTGGTCTGTTTCTGCTCGGCAGCTTCAGCGCTTCATTAAAAACCCACACAGGAGTTTACAGAGGAAGGTTCCTGCACAAATGATGAGGACAAGCGAGGAAGAGCATCCAAGTCTACACACACACACACACACACACAGACAGTTGGAAATGGCTGCAGTTTTATTAGCTGATTTGAATTCATGGCTGTTTCCTCATACAGGCTGTGACGTTGTCGTCCGTGTGCAACATATTGTTTTCTCCACAGGAAGTTAATATTGCTCTCAGGAAAGTCTTTGTGTGCATGAGTTGTGCTATTTTTATACAATAAACTTCATTAACAACAACAATAAGAGCTTCACCTCGAGGCAGATTGGTTTTCTTAAATGTTGTTTACCTGATGAAGATCATTTCATATGATCAGAAGCTGCGGAGCCTCCAGGTGAGATTGCTCTTTTTAAAAGGTAATTCAATTTTCTGCTACATGTTAGTTTGACTTAGTTTAAACTTCCATAAACTCAGGTGAACTCAGGTGAACTCGCTGTGCTGATGTGCACTTCCTGAGTGTCACCTGGCCGTGTGACTTCACTCTGGCCGGCAAACAGAGGGGAGGAATTATCCATTATCCCCACACAAAGGTTTCTAATCAGTGTCTTGTGGGTGTCACTGAAGCGGCGTCGCTCCTGCGGGCGCTGCTCATTGTGCCGCTGCTGTCTGACTCCATTGTATGAGCTGATATTTGTATGAGAAATACCCCAGCTGGCATTTACTGAATAGATTTCTGCTGAAAGCTCCTGATGTGCAGGTGCTCGTCCATGACTGACCACCACAGCACTGTGCATATATATGTGTGTGTGTGTGTGTGTGTGTGTGTGTGTAAAGGGCAGAGTGGTGGGTTTAAGCCTGCATGACTGATGAGTGTAAAATCATATTTTTTGGGAGGATATCACACGCTGCAGCAGGTGGACAGGAAAGCTCTGTTCTCGTCCTCTCTCATTCTTTCTCGTTTTTTCCGTCTTTATCTCCGTCTCTGTATTCGTGGTGACCAGCAGCTTCTTCAACCTCCACGGCTTTTTGCTTTTATATCTTCTTTAAACTCACTTTGCATTTACTCCATTAACTTCTCTCTCACTGGTTTTATGACTGCATTTACTCTCATTTATATACTCCTCCTTCGCACTTGCTCACTGAGCTCTTAGCCTCCGTTTTCTTACCCTCTTCCTTCCTTCTACACATAGACCACATGACTACAGTGTGTGAACATCCACACGTGAGATCCACATGTGACTGTGACATCGTGCGCTGCTCTCAGACTGTTCTGGTGACACAGCTTCCTGCAGTTTTCAGACCTGCTGCAGACTGTGAGTGTGGGAACTTTCTCTCTTTCTTTTCTCTGAAACACTCTTTTATCGTTCTTCATATTTTCATGTCATCCACCTTTTCATGTCACATCCACAGTGTTCCTCCATCTCAAACTCTGCAGGCAACTTAATGTTGCAACTTGAAACTTTTGTGGCAAGAAAAGTGAAGACCATCCACGTCAGGTGGAACAACTATCGTTTTAGAAAAATATTGTGTAACTACTTCTTGTGATACGCTTTTGATACTCAACAATACAACACAATGACAATCTCCAGGAAATGTTGTGTTCCAAACAGTAAGGGAAACATGACTGTGTGTGATTTTGTGTTTGTGTGACTCCTTTAATCAAAAACACGACTCCAAATTTTCATCTCAGTAAGTTGACAGAAGGTTAACAGGTCAGCTCTGACATCACAAAAACCTTTAAACTGCATTTCTAAAATGCATAATAAGTAAAAACAGCCTTTCTGTGTGCGGTCCAGTGATTGTGGTATATTTATTTTTTAAGACGTACGAAGATGGAAAACAAACTTTAAAGTGATTAAATATGAATTAAGTGTTCCGTCTGGTGGAGGCTGGATTCATAAATATCACGCACTTCAAATCTTGTTTTAATTGCATGAGTCATCCTCAGCTGCTGCACAGCTGAACGTATCTGTGTGAACATGCAACAAGTCGAGATACAAGCTGCTCATGAGCACTGCTCTTTAACTCCACTGTGAGCATCTCTTCAGATCTGTGCTCATGCGTGAAAATATTTTTTCTGTACAAAGACGACATTATGGTCACCGTACACAGTTCAAAACACAGACTGATGATGAGAAAAAATCACTTCACTGACAGAAAAGAAATGATCATCTGACAAAGTGACGCGAGAAAAGCAAAAGTCAAGTTTAGACATTAAAATTAGTGAACTGATTCCAGAGAAAAATCATCAGTCCTGCAGAGAAGCTTTGGATCTGAGTCTGCAGGAATTTAATATTTGACATGTGTCCAAAAAAAACATGACAGTCAGGCAGCTGCATCCCACCAACACAAAGAGAAACAGAGAAAAAAGCACAAATCGATCCACAACTTTCTGAAGTAAAACTGCAAAAACATCTCAGCTGTAACACTGCAGCTTATCTACAACTGAATCTCATGTAGTGAGTTTCAGCTTCAGGGTGCTTGTGAACAGTTTATCTGAAGCCTGCCTTGTTTTCTCCTTCACTTCAGAGTAGCAGACAATGTAATCCCATCCAACTGCATGAAATGACCCCTGAAGTTCACAAGGGATTATAGCTAGTGGGAGATGGATGCAGGCTGTCATGCTTGGAAAGCTGCACAGAACAAAGGAAAGCTGCAGCACCTCGAGGTGGGAGAGCTTCACATGGTGAGGAGACCATCGAGGGTGACGACTGACTGCCAACGTCTCGCTTTGTAGTTCAAGTTATAAGTTTGAAAAAAGCAGAGCAGTGATCTCCACACACTGATACTAAAAATAAAAACACACCAACTGAGAGTGAATCGTGCTGTCAGCTGCAGCCGTGTGACTGTGATGCTATTATTGAAGCCATTATTTCCACTCTGGCCCTGGGCAGAGTTAATCTCTCTCAACTTAATGCGATGATCTGCTTTGATCTAAATACAGTGGCTTGCCACTAATTGCTTAATCAATTTCCACGCTGTTACGCGGGTATGAGGATAATTCACACAGAAACAATCACTTCCAGCTAATAGAAAAGAGGGAGAGATAAAGAGGAGAAGAAAGAACGAGTTAACCTCGGCTGTCTGCTCCGCCCGTCTGCGTGGTACAACGACCAAAGTTCAAATCCCAAATCAGTACTGACGACAGCATGAGAGAGGATGAAACAAGCAGGAAATGAACCTCGTGCTGAAATATGAGAAGAACCACCAGCATGAGATGCTCTCTCACTGTGATCAACACATCGGCATGTTCAGGAGGTGCTTACTAAAACGGATGCAATGTTTCGTTTTTGTTTACACTGTTTGTCTTCATGGTCACTTGAAAGCTACAGTTTACTGAGTTACACTGCGAGGGGTTTCTAACATTCAGTCTGAGCCCTTTGACAGAAATGGGTCAAAATATTAGAAACACATTTGAGAAAAACAGAACAACAACAACAACAACAGCAGCATCAAAGAGCCTCCAAAGCGATCATACAGCTGATAACGATCATGAACTTAACTTTCAGGAGGGAAAACTCACTGCAGCTCTGCTGTATCAGGCTGCTTCAGCTTCAGATACAGGTGGATGTCGTAATGAGTGTGAATACCTGCGACTAGATATTTACTGTGACAGACTGATTCATATTTTCCTGAAGAGAAACCAGCAGCTGCGTGGAAGTGAAGGAATCTGACAGAGTAGAGCTGTGGAGTTGAGCTGCGTTATTTTCTGTCACCAGAGGACACCAGATGAGCCAGCGCGGCTCCATATTGAGCTGGCAGATTTGGGCTGAGTATCAGTTCCAGTTAGTGGCACTCGGGCCAGCTTTGGGCCATTGTCGAGCCGTGGAGTCGGCCAAGTAACGGCATCATTCTTCATGACCCGAGCGAGCCAACATGCTGGATTTAGGTCACTGCTGAGCCAAGATGCTCAGACTACTTGGTATGTTTTTTAGGCAGTGACTGTCTGCCTGTTAGAAACAATTAACCAACAAAAACCTTCCACAGCACGACAACATGAGACAGACAGCAGAAGGTGTGTTTGTTTTCCTTACCTTCAGCATTGGAACCACAGGAGGAGGAGTTGGAGGTGGAGGAGGGACCGCAGAAGGAGCAGCCCACACAGCAGGGCAGCACCAAAAAGAGACAGAAAGACAGATTTGATTAGAGTTTGAGCAAAAACAGAGTGTGTTTAGAATTTGAATGAGCCATTCCATGCTGCCAATAAGGTGAAAAAGAACCGTGGGCCAAAAGCCAAACAAAAATAAATCCAATAATCTGCCTCACAGCTAAAGGCCAACTGAATCAGCATCTGGAGCCACACTAACAGGCTGCTGCAGCAGTCAGAGCAGCTGGTTAACCAGGTGAACCAGTTGGTTTGGCAGGTAATCAGCCAGCAACGAGCAGCCCTGCAGTGTGTGTTTCAGTGAGGGTCCAGCTCTGAACACGAAGCTGGGTTCAGTTTGAAAGCACCAGCACACTCCGTTTATTCAGCAGAAACGCAGCCCAACAGGAAGCAGATGTGAACTCAGCTCAGCGTGTTATTGGCCAGTTCACTGGGCTTCCTGCAGGAGGCTGCAGCAGAATACAAAACACCTCGCCAAACCAACATGGCCGCAGCTGCATGGTAAACTGCACAAGCTCTCGCTGCTGTCCGTGTGTGCCTCATGTGTGTCTGTCCTGCATGTGTGTCTGTGGATTTGTCACATTCCTGCACATTTGTTAAGGTTCCTGAATGAAGCGTCTCTGATTCAGAGAAACACGGAAATAGAACCAAGAGAAAGTCACAGCAGAATGAAATCCTGACAGTTTATGAAAACTGAGATTTCAGTGGATGGAGCCTTTGGATGCCAGTGATAATCAGCTGAAGTGTGACCATACGGCTCCGGCTCATGCAGACCTTAAAATGTGAAGAGTGGGACGCGGCCGTGCCGTTAGAGCTCTTAAATGTTACAGCTGTCATCATCATTCGACTCAGGGAAATGTGAGACTCGGGCACTGAGAGGACGGCTGGGTCCCCCTGGGGACGAAGCACTGACACACCGGCAGAGCTCCACCACCTCGGCGGCACGCACGCACACACACACACACACACTGTAACAGCTCTGAATTCTCACTGCCATTATTTATTCACTGATAATAAATTAGCTTAGCTTCATACTCTCTGATGTAAAGTGCAGTGAAGTGCATCTTTGTCAGAACTGCCAATAATTCCTTCATACAAAACCAAACGTGAATCCGCTTCAAACGAGCTGCTCAATAAGCAGATGCTCTGTAAAGACTCACCGTTCAGAAAGTTCTAAAGTTGTGTAATTTAATGGATTATATTTTCTGAAAATCCAAAAAGGAGAACTTTGTTACAGATACTTCTGGAAGGAGAGAAAGTAGAGTTAATTGGTTAGTAGTTGGTTAGTAGTTGACTGACAGACTTTCAGTCACAGTAAATCAAATATCTTTGGCTATTTTGTTGGGAAAAAAAAGTGATTTGAAGATGCCAGTTTGAGATTGAGGAATATTTATGGTGAACATTTTTCTGGGTTGACGGTTTTATTTAAAGTAGATTCATTGTAGATAACTGAAACCATCACCACAGAGAATTTATTCACTGACCACACAGAGATATCACATGGTACCAGCGCCGTTATACTATTGGCTCAGAAGCCTTTGGCCATCTGAAGGGCCAATCACACTGAGAAGTGTCGCCAGCAAAACCAGAGTTTTTCTCTGGTACAGCTCACCTGCTGGGCGCTCCTCTGCGGCGCGTTTTTCTAGCAGCTTTTGGGTTAAACAAGTTAAAACAATTTTAACTTTTCAGCTCAAGGTGCGGAGTCGCACTGTTCATCACTGTCACTTCTGATCAAAGCAGCCAGTGAAATTGAGTTTGAGGCGGGCTTTACTTTTCACCATGTCCTTCCTGTTTTGTTGCCAAGGGGCCAGAAGCGGAAACAACAGGAAAATGGCGAACCCAGAAAAGAAGCTGATAGCGGGCTTATTTCTACAAATGAGCTGCCAAGGCCTTTCATAACTGGCATCATCCGGTGACACACTTCACTGTGTGATTAATTTAATGGGTTAAACGAGCAATCACTTTGGACCGCACAGGATAAATAAATAAATAAATCACTATAACTTTTGAGGAAAAGCTTTACTGATATTCAGCACCTTTTTAAAAACTCTGCAGAAGTATTATTTTAAGAAGAAAATCTATCAAATATAAATGTTACCAATTTATCACATAATTAATTATCGTAATTGAAAAGATTTTAAAAATAAAAACAGTTGCAGCCTGGGTTACATTCATAACACAACGTGCAGGATCTGTTTTATTGTTCCACGCTGAGAATTAATCAGAAAGCTCTGCAGCGGCGACAGACACTTCCCCGATGCCTGTGATGGACACAAATATGAAAAAAAACGCATGTTAAACAATAAAACAAGTAAAACCAACAAATTAGAGTTACAACTAAAACATCAGCAGCTGCATCCCACCAACACAAAGAAAAAGAGTTTTATTTCTGACTGAACCAAACTGGCTGGAACGACAAAGCAAAAATGAACTTGTCGGCATCATAGAGTCGACAGAAAGGCGAGTTTTCATTCTTTTAACAGCAGGGGTGCCATTGCACCGAAACATTTTCACCAGCATCAAACACGAGACTGGCACTGAGATGACAAAAAGTTAAATCGAACTGATACGACACCAACCTGAGCCTATTAGCGGAAAACTGAACTGTTCCTGTGTTTTCACATTTTCTTCACAGCGCCACTAGCAAAAAAAATTTCGTTGCAGTAAGTTTATCTGCAGCGCGCTCAATCAGGTGTGATGTGGGAGCAGACGTGCTGGTGTTCAGACTCCCACGCCTCACCGTTATCTATTCAATGATAAGATCCTGTCAAAACGTGTTGGTTCTCTATCGTCTCGAGACTATCTCTCCACTCCATTACATATTCCATATGTACGGGATATGACCCTGCTGCTTGTCAGGGTACGTGGATAATTCTTTAAGACACACCGGCCTGCCCGGCCACGCCCCATTGCATAGCTATAAAGCGTCAGCGCTGGCGTGTAATCACTGATTGTTTGATCTCCACGTGTGCGTCAGGGTGCAGTGTCTCACAATCCACGTTAGAGAAAGAAGCAAGGGTACAGTTGTTGAATCCGCTTACCTGTTGTAAGTCGGGGCATCTGTCTTTGGCAGCCTCCCTGGATTACTGTATCTTAGAGCTCTTCTTGTCTGTTTTCTGCAGAGTCATCCTGTCTGGTCGAGCCGGAGGTCCTCTGGCTCCCAGCGGTGGTGGCTGTGTTCCTCCTAGTGTATTGCTTGCGGTTCGTGAGCTAACGCGCTCGGTGGATACACGCTGGTGCTGACTGTGTTTGGTACGGTGCTCTCTCCCCAACGTACTGCTCATGGCTCGTGAGTTGACGCGTTCGGTGGATAAGTACTGCCTGTGTCAGCTGCAGGGGCTGGTGGTCTGGTTGAGCCAGAGCTGAAGCTCCGGCTCCCGGCTCTGGCGGTGTTCTCATGCCGATGTATTGCCTGCAGCTCGCCAGCTAACGTGCTCAGTGGCGAATGCCTGTCTCTCCCTCTCCAGCAGTCTTCCCCCCAATAGTTCAAGCACTCCCTTGTCCACCCCATCATAACATACGGCTCCCACAGCGGCATGCAGAGTCCATTACAAAACAAAAATAAAAATAAAACAAAGTAGTTAGCTTCAGGGCTACGGCTAAAACAGGAAGTGACGAGGAGTACTTCCGGGTCCCGGGCAGTATGGCGAGTCAGGAGGGACATTGCTGTGTGGGCTGCGGGGTAGCGATGCCCCTAGAAGATGGGCATGATAGCTGCGTGTTATGCCCTGAGGCATGAACATGCTTTAGTTTCAAGGGAGAACCCTCAGTCGTGCATGGATTGTTTTATTCTGCCTGCACGTACTAGAGAGGCCCATTGCCTGAGCACCCGTAGGCCTACATTTTGCTTCAAAATGTAGGCCTACGGGTGCTCAGGTTTATGAAGAACCAAAGCGTAAAACTGGGAGAATGGTTGTGGCTTCAGAGGGGCAGGGGGAGTGTTCCGGTGCCTGGCAGGCTCCATTACCTCCTCTTCAGCCTATCTTATCGTTGTCCGGCCTCCGCTGAGCTCTTTTCCACCCTCCGGGGTAGGGGAAGAGGAGGAGGAGGCTGAGGGGGAGGATGTAGATGTGGAGACCATCTTTTCCTCTGAGGATAATGAGCTCTCTTGCGCACAACCGTCTGTGAGTGAGGTAACTAAAGGGGAGGTAGCCCATCGTTTTGAGGAGGTAATTAGCTGGGCCTCTGGGGCTCTGGGTGTTGCCCTTCCCGAGAACCCCAGGGCTACATCCTCTCAGTTCGAGGAGGGTACGGAGGTGAGCCCTGCCTCAAACTAGGTGCCCCTCCTACCTGATTTTAAAGAACTGCTGTGCCAACAGTTCCACACTCCAGCTGTTGCCCACAAGTGGTCTGCGGCGTGTCGCCGGTTTTCCAACATGCATGACAAGGACCAGATCGCTTGTGGGACCTCCCCCAGTGGACCGGATCCTCACTCCACTGGTTTCCCCCTCTAGCTCCATACTTGGCAACGCCACCTGCTCCAGTAAAAATTGCAGGGTAATGGACAGTCTGCTCGCCAGACTACACAAAGCCATGGCGGTGCAGACCCAGCTGGCCAATACAGGCGCTATTTTGTCCCTATACCTCTGCGACTTGTCTCTCCAGGTTCAGGATGACACTAGTGTCGGTGAGGAGCGGCAGGTCGCTTCTCATGCCTCTCCTCGGTAATGAAGGAGCAGGCTGAGGCAGCAGGCAGTGCCTTAGCTTCCTCTTGGGTAGCTAGGCGCCACTTGTGGCTGTCTCAATCCCAGCTGCAGCAAGGGGATAGAGACTGCCTGCTTAAGGTGCCAGTGGAACCCACAGCCATGTTTGGCCCTCATGCCACTGCCTTATTGCAACAGGCACAGGAGAGCCGCCGCTGTGCTAAGGAGGTTTCAGGTGGCCTTGTCAGGCTTGTTACAGGCTCTAGGCCTAAACAGCCTCGCGCTCAGCCAGCACCACCTCCTGAGACCTCATCATGGGGTCAAGGGGACCTCAGACTCCAACTGGAGGCCTCCCAACAGCAGAGGCGCCGCCGCCAGGGCAGGGGGAGAGGACTGCCTGCTAAGGCAGAGGGGTCCTCTAAGCGCCCTCAGCCCTCCTGACAATCATCAGGCTCGGGCCGACCAGTTTTCCCCGTCTGCTGCTCGCATGACGGCTTGGTTGGCCCTGGAGGCTGACCCGTGGGTGGTTTCCACCATGACCCACGGGTACCACATTCAGTTTTTGCGCTGACCGCCGGTTACAAGGACACCCATAAGAGCGGTTTTGCAGGCGGAGCTCTCCACTCTCCTGGAAAAGGGGGCCATATGGGAGGTGGCCTCAGGGGATCAGCAGGCCGGGTTTTTCTCCCGCTTCTTTGTGACCCCGAAGAAGGATGGAGGGCTTCACCCTATTTTGGATCTCAGGAGGCTAAATCAGTATCTCCGGCACCAGTCCCCAGGGTGAGGCAGGCAATCTCTGCAGGAGATTGGTTTGCCACCATAGACCTTAAGGATGCCTATTTCCAGATACCCATCTGGAGGGGTCACTGGCGTTTCCTACGGTTTGGCTTTGCCGACAAAATTTCTCTGGCACCACGCACCTGTACTCGTTGTGTGGATGCGGTTCTCTCCCCCCTGAGGAGCAAGGGCATCAGGATCTTGAACTACCTCGACGACTGGCTGGTTTGCGCAGTCTCAGAGGAGCAATGTCGCCAACACGTAGCCCTCCTGCTGGACCACGTTCAGGGTTTAGGTCTGCGCCTAAACTACAAAAAGAGCAGGCTCGAGCCGGCCCAGGTGACCACCTTCTTGGGTATGGTCCTGGACTCGAGGAGTGGTACAGTTGCTCTGACCCCAGAAAGGCAGCTGGCTTTCAGGTCCTGCGTTGCCCTGTTCCAGCTGCGGGCTCTGGTCGACTGGGGTCTCTGTCTTTGCCTCATGTGCCTAATGGCAGCCATGGTGCAGGTAGTCCCTCTCGCCCTCTTGCACATGCGGCCTGTACAGAGGTGTCTGCTGAGCTTAGGTCTGTGCCCTCAGAGGTCCCACAAGAACAAAGTCTTGGTCTCTCGGAGGCTCCACAGAGCCCTATAGTGGTGGAGGGTCCCCGCGAACATCATGGCGGGCCGGGATCTGGGTCCAGTGATCTATCGCCAGCTGGTGTACACCGACGCATCCCCATTAGGGTGGGGCGCAGTACACGAAGGCTGTGGGGTCAACGATGTCTGGAACAGCCAGTGGCAGGGTCAGCACATAAATGTCCTGGAGCTGAGGGCGGTTCTTCTCGCTCTGCGTCATTTCTTGCAGAGACTAAGGGGTCATCATGTGATTGTTCACACCGACAGCACAGTGACAGCCACTTACATCAACAGGCAGGGGGGCTGGGCTCCCCAGTCCTGTGCAAGCTGGCAACCATTCTCTGGCAGTGAGCCCACCCCCTCTTCCTCTCGCTCAGAGCCGTGCATGTGCCGGGGGTACCGAACTCCGCGGCAGACATCATGTCGAGGGGGGGCCCTCAGCTGGGGGAATGGAGATTCCATCCGGTGGTGGTTTCTGAGCTATGGCGTCGCTTCGGCAGGGCAGAGGCCAACCTGTTCGCGTCCAGGGAGTTGACACATTGCCCACTCTTCTCCCTGAGGAACGACGATCCCCCCTTGGGTTGGGATGCTCTGGCTCATCCAAGGCCCAGGGTTCAGCTCTACGCCTTTCCTCCTTTCATTTTTCTCCAGCCTCTTCTTCAAAGAGTTCTGGTGGAGCGTGTGCGGGTGATACTGGTGGCTCCTCTGTGGCCCCACATGGCATGGTTCTCAGCAATTCCACCTCTGCTGGACGGACCGCCATGGGAGCTCCCGCACCGGAGGGACCTGCTCTCCCAGGCGAACAGAGCCCTGTTCCACCCCTTTCCAGCGGGGCTCAGGCTGGTGGCTTGGCCCCTGAGAGGGACAGGCTCCTGGCCTTAGGGTTACCGGAGCTTGTGGTGGCAACGATTCAGCGGGCCCGGGCTCCATCCACAAGGGCGGCTTATTCGTACTGTTGGCAGCTGTTTACTGCCTGGTGTGGGTCTAACCAGGTGGACCCCTACTTAGCCACGGCTCAGCAGATCCTGCAGTTTTTGCAGTCTCAGCTGGAGGCGAAGAAGGCTGCGGCAACACTGCGAGGATTGGTGGCAGCAACAAAGCAGTGCGGATCGGTGAGTTTGCATTGAGTGCTGAGGACTGTGCCCTCATTTCTCGGTTTCTTCAGGGGGCCCAGAGGCTTACGGTGCGCTCCACTGGTCCTGCAGTTCCCTCTTGGGACCTGGACGTCGTCCTTGGGGCCCTTCAGAGTCCCCCTTTTGAACCCCTTGGGGGTGCTGATTTGAGGTGGCTTTCCATCAAAACCGCCTTTCTGCTTGCTGTTACCTTGGCCAGAAGGGTGAGTGAACTTCATGCATTGTCAGTGCATGATGATTGCTGCCGGTTCTCCTCGGACGGTTCGAGTGTAGTTCTGCGTCCCAACCTTGCCTTCCTGCCTAAAGTCCTCACTGAGTTCCACCTGTCTCAGTCGGTCGAGCTTAGGTCTCTCTCCTCTCCCAATGCCTTGACGGAGTACATTCGGAGGACTCGGGCTATCCGGAGGTCCGATCAGCTCTTTGTTTGTTACGATCCTGGACGTCTCGGAAGGCCTTTGTCTAAGTCCAGGCTGTCGCACTGGGTGGTGGACGCTATCTGACAGTATTACGTCCTGTCTGGTGTGCCTGCTCCATCAGGTGTCCGGGCGCACTCCACTCGGGGTGTGGCTGCCTCTTGGGCCCTGTGGTGAGGGGCCTCCCTTGCGTCCATCTGCGCTGCCGCCACATGGTCATTCCAGTCGACCTTTACCAGGTTCTACTGTCTGAACGTCGCTGCCAGCCCCTCCTTCGGGGAGCGGGTGCTGGGCGCGGCCCGATGGTAGACATGTTGTCTCCCCTCGGCCTTGTGTCTTGCGGGCTGAGTGAGCCGCTGCTCTGTAGCCAGCCTGGCCCCCACGTCTTGCGGGGCCCCGGGCGGTTCCCTTTGGTTAGCCTTGCGTCTTGCGGGCTTCCATGGCACCCCTTTCCCTCATGGGATGGGCCCCAGCGCCTGGCGGGGCCTACTCCTGTGAACTGTATATATTGTATATTTGTGCACACTCCGTTTGTTGCACGTTGTGGTGTGGGATTGCGGGCTGCACCGTCTCCTCGCGGAGTGTCTTAAAGGTCTACCCCGTACATATGGAATATGTAACACAGTGGAGAGATAGTCTCGAGACGATAGAGAACGGTTGGTTACTTTGTAATATTGGTTCTCTGAGTGAAGAGACTATCTCTCCAGTCCTTAGGCTGCTCGGAGACATGTTTCGATCAAACTATCAGTGATTACACGCCAGCGCTGACACTTTATAGCTATACAATGGGGCGTGGCCGGGCAGGCCGGTGTGTCTTAAAGAATTATCCACGTACCCTGACAAGCACCGGGGGTCATATCCCGTACATATGGAATATGTAACGGAGTGGAGAGATAGTCTCTTCACTCAGAGAACCAACGTTACAAAGTAACCAACCGTTTCTAATCATGTATCTGTGAATGTTTAAAAGAAGTCAGTCAACACGGAAATTAAATTCAGATTACACACATCTATAGAACGCTGTAACCAACTTCCACACAAGGGCACAGATATAAAGGGGTTGAAAACCTGCAGGCCTGAAGTGAGGAATGATCACGAGCTCACAGAACGAGTGTGACATGAGTAAACGAGTTCCTGCAGCTGATCAACAGGTCATGTGATCAAATGTTGATGTAAACTGACACAGAGAGTTTGACAAAGACATCAAGGAGCCTGCTGCTCTATACGAGCCGTAAATGTGATTATTCAGCACACACAGTATACTGCTCCACACACACACACACATCATGAGGTATTTGATAACCACGTTATGCAGCCGCACCGTAATAACCTGTGTAAGTCGAGGTGACATAATAACCATCATTTGTCAAAGCTAATGATTCCTGCATCACTGTCTCGGCTGCTGTCACTGTAATGGATCGCCTCGGCGTGCTCGGCGGGTGACACCAAAGGTCACACTGCCGTTCGCTGGTTAATAATGAGAGGCGACGCCGCTGCTGATGGGAGACAAACGAGCTGGAGGCTTGGGCTGTCCCAGCCTTGTTCCTCCTGACGGATTGGAGTGTGGATTTGGACGGCTCATCTTTAAGAACCTCATTGTGTTTGGACTGCGGTCTCCACAGGAAACACTCATCGCTTAACTAAACCTCACCACGACTCAGCTGCCAATGAGCTGCTCGGTCTGAAGACAGAGTTGAACATGAGCTTTCATCCATCCATCCAAACCTGGCTGCAGAAACAAATTAATGGGGGTGTATTACATTTTTCCAGGGGGGCACACTTTTTCAACCTATTTACTGTTTAATGTAGTCTCTCTCACTCTCTCTCTCTCTGGGGGTCTGGGGGCACTCCCCCACAAAAATTTTGTGATTTTTAACAAACATAAATGAAGCATTCTGGTGCACTCTGAGGAGAAAATAGAGGGAAAAGACAACATGGCTCAGATAAAAAAAGCAT
>JAPQLA010000014.1:1768268-1812070 GCA_029822935.1 Naso vlamingii
GGTGTGTGGATGGTATGAGATGAACTGATCATAGGTGACTTGATTTATGAGGCAAACATTGATTATGACTGGAGATGTCCTTTAACTTTACTAGCTTTGTTACTTTTTCTTAAAGAGACATACACAGAATGATTTAGGATGGTTTGAGTATTAATATCTCCATTGTTGACTTTGAGAAACATGCAATGTCATGGTTAAAATAAGTCATAAATGTTGAGGAACAGCTGAGGCTGAAACAAACTGGTGTTGACTGCTGGTGAATAACCAGAATTTAACCACAATCCACCGTGCCACCTCTCTGACTCTCCATCCATCCTGATCCGCCCATCTCCACCCTCACGGATGCCAAACAGCGTGACACACTTCTTATTTGAGCCTGACGACAAGGTGTCTGTGTCAGGTAAACACCTATTAAGAGAAAATTATTTGCAAACCATTTTGATAATCGATTATTCCACTCATTTTTAAGCAAATACATGAAACTTAAGCTGGTTTTCAGATTCTTACATGAAACAATTTGATACATTTGTCATTTATGAGAGGAAATGAAAAGTGTTTGGGAACAAGGCTGCTGTTTGGACACGCTGAAGACGTCATGTCGGGTTCTGGGACTGAAAGATTCATCTATCAAACTAAGTGGATGAAGCGTAACATGTGTGGCTGAAGGCAGAACAGACTCAGTTTGTGATTGAGTCAGAAGTTTGGCGGTCCGAGGGAAGCTTTCCCAGCCTTCAGAGTCATCTTTATTGGAAACATGCTGCTTTGTTTTGCACTCAGTAAGATTTTCAGGTGAGAAAGTCTCACTGAAGGAAGAATCAAGAAGTTTGAAGAAAAGGTGCTTTAACTGGTTGCATGAACAAATCCCCCCTGCGCATCAACAACCGTGTCCTCCACATTACATCACCAGCTTTCCAAGTTTCCCTCACAATCATAAACTTGAGCCTCTTCCCTCAGAGAATCGTCTTTATTTGTGAGCTGCCTCTCCAAAGAAACTCTCCCAGCGCTCCGGCAAAAAGAGACAAAAACAGTGAGGCGAAAAAGTAAAGTGCCGTTTTTTAGAGGAAGTTGGACAGATTTTTCCCCGTAAGCACTTTGAAACTTTCTTTTAGAAGTGCTCACAAAATAGAGACGTTACTTTGTGATAAAACTTCAGTCAAGTTGCTGGAGGCTGGAAAGCACGACGGACTTTCTTCTCTCCCCAGGCGAAGCTGATGGAGCTTCAGTGTGTCCACCTGTCTGACCCTCCTGAGACACCTGGTGCCCTCCTGCTCTCTTTAAGGTCAGAGGAGTCACTGCGGCTCAATGGTATTTCCGTGCTTGAACACTAATTCACTGTGACAGGATGCTGCGAGCGCCGGGCGCCGTCCCCCAGCGGTCCAGTCAGCATTACACGACCCCCCGCAGTGGTGCTGACCTCCCGTTTATCAGTGATACCCTCCCCACTGGGCAAAGAGCATTTCCAGCTCCACTCAAATGGAGAATGTCAGAGGAGTTTAGAGAGTTGAGCCCAGGCTGTTTCCCCTGAGTGCTCTGCTGCACCGTGAAATACTCCAAACTATGAGAAACCTTTTTTTTCCCTGGTTTTCTTGCAGTCGAGTGGTTCTGCAGTGCGTCAGTCAGTCCATTTCCTGTTTCCTTCTCTCCTATCAGATGTGACGGAGCATGAACTTTTCTTTTTCAGTACAAGAAACAAAGTCAATGTCTTCGGTTTCAAATGTTCACGTGAAGCACTGCCACCTTCGAGAGGTACCCTCCACCTTCTATTCATGTAGAATACAAGACGCTGCACAGCTTTTATTTGGAGGTTCACTTTTCTATAATTTGTCTTCGTACCATGGCCACATTTTTCAGCAAACCAGATGAAATAAAGGTAGAAGATTTTATGAGTCAGACTGGGGCTGGGTTTGTGCAAGGACCTCACAATACGATACGCATCACGATACCCTGCGATACAATGCGTATTGTGATATACTGCATTATTCCACATAGTTAACTGAAAATGTAAAAATGGAAAAGAGCTGAAATGCAAGTTGCTGGTTATGATCTGGATAGTCTTCGTACAGCTCATCACAGTTTCTTGATAATTTAGTGGACAAATTGAGTCAAAACAATTTAATTACAATTTTCCTCTCCAATTTATTTAAATGGTATCTGAAAGTTACCAAATACACTGATGTAGCTGCCATCAACATCAAAATGAAAAATGAAATGTAAGAACACTCTTGCACTTTTGCTGGAAACACTGAAATTAAAAGCATGAAAATAAAGTGCATAAGAGCTCTTTTCTGTCACTGAATCTCAGAGCTGGGTTTTGGCGAGGACTTCACAATACAATACGCACCACCATACAGATACGGTACTAATAACAGGAAAATAAATATCGCAATATACTGCCTTATCGATTTTTTAGCACAGCCCTAAGTCAGACATTAAGTGGCAAAATTTTTCTTCAAACATGTATAAAAGATCCTCCCTGTTTACATGATTACAAAAGTGTACAAACAGCCACAGAAAAATGTTTTTTTAAACACCAAAGGAAAGCAGTTTTGTGAACAGTCTCTTTATTTCACAAGAAATGCAAAAAGCTAATTAAATGTATCTACATTTACACCACACTGTGGTTTACTAGTCAAAATTTCAGTCTGTTGTCATCGAGTAAACTGTTTATTTTATTTTTCAAAAGTAATTAATTCCTTACAGCTGTCAGAAAATTAACATTCAAGCAGGAAAGAATAAAGCCTCAGAAAACAGAAAGAGTCCAGTGAAATGTGAGAGCCTCAAAACTGCAGCATGATCAAGAAAACAGCATGTTTGTTCAAACTGGCAGAAGAGTGAAAAATGTCTGACAGTTTTCCACAGTGACACCAAGTTAAACCCACTGACACGTTGAATCCACAATGAATGAAAAAGCAGAAAAAGAAAAAAAACAGTCAAAACAGTCAAACCTCAAGCTGTCACTGTGGCGACTGTCATCGACTCCCATTAGAAATGAAAACAAACAAGAAAATAATACGCAAGTTTGTGTTCTGTTTTTCTTCAGGTTGTAATAAACCCAGGCGCAGTTTTGCACAAAACCAAGAAAAATTCATTTGAAATGTAAATGCAGTTGCTGCCCGTTTGCTGTGTTTTTCAGACCGTGGTGGCCAGTAAAGCTCATGATTTGTGTTCAGGTGTCCAGAAAAGGCAGATTTCTGCTGGACAGACTTGAAAACTTATATTTGTTCCCTTTAATATCTTGACACTATTACTTTTAGAAAAGTCCAAACTTTCAGGCCTCTGTGACTCTGCGTCACAGTCACTAATGATGCCTGAACTAAAGACGAGCTGTTAAATGGAAGCACATGATCGAGGTTAAAGCCCCTCGGGAGTAAGAAATCCAACAGAGAGGCCACAATGCATCCATCCTCCAGAAGACTCAGGGATTGTCTCTGGCCTGCATAATTATACAACAACAACAAAAAAAAATTAGGAAAAAGAAATCCGAGCTCCATGCGTCCCTCTAGAATCTGACATTAAGCTGCTTGTTCTCCTTTCAAATCTAAACACAAATCAGGCTGCAAATAAAATCCGTTCTGTGAGGAAACTGTGGAGGATTTCATCTCACAAAACAAACTCGTTGTCCTGGCAGCGTCCTTCTGCCGCCGTGTGCGGGAGCGGAGCAGCTGAGAGCAGAGTTTTAGCTCTGTCAAGCATCACTCAGTCTTGTTTCGCCCTCTGAGCGGAGCAGAAAGCAGCGGGCCGCCCACGGCCGAGCGCTGGCTCTGGTGAGAATGTGCCGATAATTGGCCTTCTATCCACTTCAGCCACTGAGCCAAACGCCGGCGGGTCGCTCAGCCAGCCACCTGTGGTGCATTATGGTCCGCACTCAGTTCTAATAAGAGCTAATCCTCTGTGATGAGCCCCGGCCCGGCCCCGTGTCAGCACGCATCCTCCACACAGGCTGCGTTCAATGACAGGGGACGTTTCAGACATGTTACAGGTGGACCTCTTTCCAAAGGCAGCCTCCACACAGGCTGCGTTCAATAAGGGAAGAGGGCAGCTTTTAAAAATGCTACAAATAGAAAGTGAGCCAGGTCACAGCAACCTGGGGCACGTTCAAGAGCACTAATGCTGCCACCAGTGCTGATATGGAAAATTAGCAAGCAAAGGTACATCAGTGAGAGTGATGCTTGTTAGAGCAGAGCGATGCGGGTGCACACACTGAACTTTGCTAAAAATAATGAAGTAGAGTTTAATACGTGTTGCTGAATTCAACTACAAAAAACACTAAAATCTGTAGGAAGGATTATTCAGGTTATCTGACGTTCACGCCGCCCGCAGAGCGCCAGGTGCAGCGTGCGTTTACCAGCACAGGCGACTGAGCAAAACGAGGCCGGGATGCACACAGCCTGGTAGTTTTAAAATTCACTGAAGGAACCACATTCACATTCATTCAGCACAGTGGAATGTTCTCATGTGTACTTGTATGTAAAGGAGATGAGCTGAACTAGGCTGTCGACCTCAATAACTATGACATTTACTGGATAATAAAAAGCATAAAGCCAGAACAGATTCGGCTCAGGTGCATTCAGCACATTGCAAGTGTGAAACTGTTGCTAACAGAGCTCAGGTCACCAGCAGTGAGGAGGGTAAATGTTTAGAACGCTACAGCTGTAACTGAATCCAAGAAAGATCAGCTGTTAGTGCATTCAAGAGGAATAATCGACACAACCACACCACTGCGACAGGATGTAAAGTCAGAACAGATCAGCTCAGGTGTGCTAAAGAAAATGAAACATTCATCAGCTCCACCGATCGAGCTCAGCAGCAGTGGACCTGCAGCATTTTGCTGAATGAAACGTTCTGTTGGTGCAGCAGCTGTGAAACAGGACGGCACACACTCCCCCGCTGTCCCCTCAACAAGGTGAAAGGTTTGAGCTCGTCCTTCGGTGAAACGATTCCCCGCGCCAACGTAATCAGCCTGACAGTTTTATTAGTTCACGCTGGAGCGGCAGACAGAGTGTCAGCAGGTGTCAACAGGCTGCGTTCATAATGACATTCAAACTGTGGCATTTTAATTTGTGGGGGAAATTTAATTTTTTAGGTCTGACAACAGAGAACAATGTCAGTCAAAGGTTTAATGTGAAGAGTTTTTTCTGTTCAGCAGATATGACGAAGAACAAAATCAGCACACTGACGACTTTTCACTGAGTGTTGCATTAATAACTAAAAAGTTTCTACAGTTTAACTGATGCTTTATTCTTTGTGTTGCCAATTTTAATTTTGTTTTCACAGCAGCCAAGTAGGAACAAACATCAACAGTGTTTGTTTTAAATTTATGACATTTTTAAAAAGCAGTAATTAACTAAATACCCTGAGCCAAAACAATTTCAACGTTATTAGCAAATGTTGATCACAAGGGAACAAAAAGCACAAAAGAATCTAAAAACTTTCTTATTAAACTGATCTGCAACAAAGGAATTAACAGCAAAACAGTTTTGATTCAGTGAATTTTGACACATGAGCAAATTAAGACTGTGTGTGAAGAATCCGCTCATCCTCGCAGCACTCATTAAACTGACACCGCCCACTGAGCACCATGTGTACTGCACGCTGCATACTGTGTATACTACACACTACATACTGTGTATACTGCATACTGTGTATACTACATACTGCATACTGTGTATACTACACACTACATACTGTGTATACTGCATACTGTGTATACTACACACTGCATACTGCGTATACTGCATACTATGTATACTGCATACCATGTGTACTACACACTGCATACCGTGTGTACGACATACTGCATACTAAACAAACGATCAGTATGGTGTCTGTTCACACTGCAGCACACAGGCAGGTTATCCAGAAAACAAACAATAGTGAGAATCTTTTTTAATACTTTTTTTTCAATAAACTTTATCGACAAATGCCCGGCCACGTTTTGGTTGTGAGTTTTGTGGGAAACAATAAGTGAGGGAGACTAGTTGGAAGCACACTGAGGATTTCCTCAGAATCTGGATACATCTCGGAATTATTTGGCGCACTGCACATTTTGCTTGCGTTTACATTTAGGTTACTACACGTTACTTATTGGACAAATCAGTACGTATACTGCTAGTATAGTATGGAATTTAAAAAAAAACAGCCAGTGTTTCACAAAAACTGAAAAACAAAATAATATTTAAAATACTCAAGACAAAATGCACGTACGAAATCTCTCGACAAAAGCAGTTGTTACAGACAAAATCGCAAAGTTTAAGTTTAGTTTAGTGGAAACTTGTTTACGGAATACATTTGGGAAGGAATACAAGAATTTTCATACCCTACATTTTCTGGCATTTTTGGATAGACACATATTTTGGTTTGTACTTAATGTGTTGATTGTTGATGTTGGCCTTTTCTCCAAAGACTCCCCTCTTTCAATCCATCTCATTGGCATTAAAGCTCAATGTGTGCTGCTGAAAAGAAGCTCTCAGTCATGCAGTCGGTCCTCAGCATCAGCTAACGGCCATGTTTGCATCATGGGGATAAAACACTTCCTGCAGTCCCACCCGTCCTTTCTGCAGGCTCACACCAGCACTAAGCTGCGTAATGAAACTCTGTGATTGTTTGTCACACTCGGCTCGCCCTGGATTGATCCGTCCTGATGGGAAATAAGACAGAGGCAACTGAGGAGCGGTTTCCTAAAAATTGCAAATTCACATCAAGCAACAGGAAGGCAGATTTATTGAGTTCTTTTTGTTTGTTTGGCTTATTACCTAAGAAAAATGGAATGAACGTAAAAAAAAACAAAAATAATGGAGACAGAGGAAACAGTGAAGTAGAAAGGAGCACACAGAGTCGGTGGAAAGGAAGCAGAACTGAGGAGTGTGACACAAACACAAATATAAAGACCAAACTAGAGAACAATGAAAGGACACAAATCTCTCCTCCACACGTTGAACCTGCAGCTGGAATCTGCTCAGACTCACACACAAGAACATCAGTGAGGTCCAACACTGACGTTGGTGATCTGGTCTGGCTCAAAATTATTGTCTCTGTTTATCAGGTACATGAAACATTTTCAAGTGTCCAAAAAGAAAAAGTTTCTGTACAGGGCAGAGTTTGCATACAGGGGCAAAAACATGTTAAAGCAGCAAAGAGACAAACACAAACTGCTACTATCTCAAAACATTATTGTGACAAAGTGGAAGAGCGGTCGTCCAAACTCAGAGTTTATCAAACAGTCATTCAAAATCTGAAATGACTGAATGTAGGAAACACCTCGTGGGCAGGCTGTGTGCCTGATCCACTGAATGAAGGAGCATCGCTCAGTTTTCAACGCTGGTGAGCGAGAGCTGGAAGTCAGACGTCACCCTCTGCTGCTTGTTGTGTTATTTGCTGAATTTACTTTTCTGCTCAGAACCATCAAACGAGGATGAATGCATTATGAAAGACAGAGGAAGAGGAGCTGTGACTGTGCTGTGTGTTGGGCAGATGCATGTTTGAGCTGCTGATGTCAGGACTGAATAATGGATGAACTTGTAATCATCCTGCTTACAGTGGAGGAGTGGTGGGACTGCTAAGGGCAGGACGGGAGTCTGATGGGACGACCGACGCCAAACCTGACATCCTCAGTGTGAAGAGTGAGCGAGGCAGTAGCACAGTTTGAGTCTGAAAACAAATAATTCACGTTTTATGGCAGGGATCTCTGTTTGTGTGGAGTGGAGGGTAAATGCAGACAAAGCTGCGGCAGGAGTTAATTTAAATCTTTCAGTAACGGTTCAGTTAAAGCTTTGCAGAGCTGCATCTCTTCTCACTGTGTCAGACTTCTGTCCCTCAGCAGAGTCACCACACTGATCTGTGAAGCCGCAGTCTGACTCGCAGGACGGCTGCTGGTAAAACCCTGTTGTTGGCCGCCTGTTCCAGTCATTAGTCTCCTCCCCCTCTGCTATCTGCAGGTTATCGTTCTTGGACTTTCCATCACCAGGGTTTTCCCAACGCGCCGGCCGCTGGCCAAACGGCTGGACATTAAAACATCTCCAGCTAGTTAGCCTTTTTTAATATGATCTAATTTTTTTTGAGGAGAAGATCTCTGCAATTTTTTTTATTATTTTTTTTTTAATATTTTTCTCCAACTCTGCATCTAGTCTGCAGAATCTCTCTCTGCCACACTCTGTGTGTGTGTGTGTGTGTGCGTGCGTGCGCGTGTCAACCCTGCACACACGTACATGTACTCTATGCCCGCACACACAGAGCATCACAGCAGAGCGGACCGGTGCAGTAAAAGATAACCTAATGATTGTCCGAGTTAACATGAACTTGTACTTACTGTGAGTAAAGTGCAACAAAACCAGTAAACCAAGTAACCAAGAAAAAGCCAAAACTTTGTCTATACAACGGTTCCACCTGCATAAACGGGAACATGTAGAATGCAACATCTCAACACCTCAACCTGCTCTGTCTGTCCACAGATGCCAGCTCAGCAGCTAACAGCTATTTGTTACAAACGATAAAAAAGAAAGCTATCTGTGTGTCGTCTAACTGTTTAGTTTGCCACTAATATCAAATCTGGCAGACTCTTGCATACTGCTGCTGACTGACAGGCAGCCCTCCCTCTAACGTCCCCTGCAGGCAGACTCACAGCAGGAGGACAGACAGAGGAGGAAGGACGTGATCCTGGACGATGTTCTTCAGTCTTTTTTAACTTTACTCAATATTTAGATGTAAGGAATAAGATTCAATTTATTGACATTTTAGACTTGTTTCGACTACCATATTATTGAGTTCATTCAAAAACAATTGGAAACGAATGTATGAAAGGTATGGATGATGATGGGGAGAAGGAGGAGGATGAAGAGAAGAAGATGAGGAAGAGGACTAAAAGGTTGGAGAACATTTAAAAGAAAAAGACTATTATTAGACAATTATTTTCATTATAATTTTAATTATTCCACAGTAGGCCAAATGTTAGAAGATGAAGGGCTGAAGAGAAGTAAAAAGTCTTTTTTTTGCTTTTGTAAAGGGCGTGCTGGCCCACATCAGTCTGATGTTTGGCAGCGTGGACGCCCGTTAACTCCTGTGGGATCTGTTCTGTAGCTGTGCTGGTTGAAGGAAGAACTCAGACCACGGTGGCCGCTGGTTGCTTCTTTAGTATGAGCTGTACACTAAAAAACTGAAATATTCTGTAAGATGCAGTCTCCTCCACACATGGGCCATCGATCCCCGTTAGCACATAAACACACAAAAGACCCTGTAGCACCGGGAAACACATGACCACAATAAACTTGTAAAAAGTACATTATTAAAATTTACATTTGGAGGACACAGCTGCTGCATGTTCACAGTCTTATTACTGACATTTGAATTGTATACCGTTCTGTTTTCATTGTGTAAAGAACAAGATAAACATTAAAGTACAACCAGAAAACATGAATCATACCTCTTCTCTGTGAGCACAGCAAACTGAGAGACAGTACAGGTATTAACACTTCAAAACAGAATGTAACATACACTTACAAAGGTTCTTTACTGTTTATCAGGGTCTGGTGAAGTTTCAGCATAAAAATAATGAGATAATTTCAATCTGGTTACACTTTATTGCATTTAATGATATTTTTTATTCTTTAAATAGTAGGCCAAGTTCTAGTTCCTTGAACCATCTTCACTTTAAAGGACAAAGAATTAATATAGAAATATGTTTAATAGAGACTCTGTTGTTCTCTGCTGCTAACATGCTTTTGAAGCCTTTGCTCATCTTTTACTTTCAGAGGAGTTAGACGCAGCAGACTCTCCTGTTGCCACCATCTTTGCAGTCAGTGGAGCCAAAAAACGACTGACGTAATGACGTAGCAAGTGCATAGCAGTGTAGCAGAGGCATTTAAGGGAGCTCGTTTATTACAGTACCTCAGCCGGAAAAACAGCTTCACTATGTATGAAAAGCCATGTGTAGACTTAAAAGATTGACGTCGATGCTCGACTATGTCGACTAGTCGCGGGACTATCCCTGCCCCCCCAGTAACTTAATAATTAAAAGTAAGAAAGACAGTAGTTTACATAAAGTACAATTTTAATATCCCAACCCCCAGCAAAATACATGATTAAGTACTTTAAAATTGGTGAAAAAAGAGCCATTATGCTGCTGCCATGATGGTTTGTTTTTCTCTCATTAGGCCAAACGTCTGATGGATTCAAAGTGCAGATACCAGAAACCAACTTCTGACATCAAGCTGATGAAGCAAGAGAGCTGCGAAATGAAGCCAAGACACTAAAGAAGACAAGTTACAAGACGTGTTCAGATTCGATTCACTGGAGCTCAGACTCGGACGTTGGCAACATTCAAGTTTCTTCTGTTGTTCGCTCCTTGTATGTTCTAACAAATTACACAAGCACTGAACTGTAACACCGTCTAAATATTGTTTTTAAAATCGACTAAAGTCTCTGGAGAGAAAACTGAGCACTGAAGTTATTTTCTGGAGCATCATGTGATGATAGAGTCTGATAAAAACAGCTGTTGGGCCTTTGTGAAGGAATGGAAGGTGATGATAGCTGGAGGTTTAGAACAACAATACCGCACTCAGGCACAGCCTCTATCTGAAAACACAAGCAGCAGCGGCAGATAATGGCTGACAGAATCTATTTACTGTACATGAGATGTAATATCTTCAGCTCTCAGCGGGGGAATCATCTGAAAAAAGGCAGAGATTAAGACAGCCTGAGAATGAAAGCAGGAGAGAAATTGAGATGGAAAGAGAAAATGAGCTCCTCGGTGTCTTTCAGTCCACACTGTTTTCACTTGAAATGCAACAAAATGCTAATTCTGCAGGGAGGAGGACAGAGTAACAATCACTCCGTGTGTTCCTAAAACCATGTTTAGCTCCATGTTGGCTGATGACTCATATCCTCTCTGGGAAAACACAAATTCATGAAAAAACAGAAAAGTGAGTGTTTGTGCTCCCCAGTGCTAAAAGCTACAGATGAAGCACTTAAACAGAACCCAATTATGCTGCTTTTCCTCAGATAATGACTGTCAACAAGCGCTGGTGGATCACTGACTGTCACACAGAGACCATGATGCTGCGTGCTTCAACTGCACGAAGGTTCAAAAGCACGTGAGGAAGTCTGGAAGCATGACGATCTGCACAGCGTTGGAGAAATGATCCAGAATATCTTCTAAATGCATTTAGGTTAAAAATATTTTCAGGTTCTCCTATGATTTTTCAAACCGTCTGGTCTGATAGATTTCTATAAACTCTGCACTATTTCCCCCATTTTTCACCAAATATTACAAAATATTGCACAAAACATGATGACAAACTACAGGAAAAAACCCTGAGATGAGTTTACTGCAGAACAGAAACCTGTCTGTTATCATTTTGGCATTTTAATGTGAATGAGCCTGACACAGAAACAACAGTGTCTGAGCTCACACGTCCTGATTCCTCCGAGTTTCAGCTGCAGCCTCTAAACGTTCCTCTGCCACAGATGATCACATGGTGACTGAAACTGGAAAAAAGAGGCTGACATGTAGTCATGAAAACGGTCGAAGCTGAAGTATTTGTTGAAAAGCTGTTTCACTTTTGAAATGTTGATCAAGTCAAAAGTCAAAGCAACACTTACTAGATTACATCCCTTTGTTATATGTTCTCAGTGCACACAGTGTTCTCTGTAACAAAAGAACTGTATTGGCTGCAGGTTGCATAATGACCTTTTTGTCATTTTAACTGTGAGACTGACTCAGCTTTCTTCCTGCCATCGTTTTAACGTCGTGTGATGTCATTCAAAAGAGAAAACCAGTCGCTGACACAGAAGCATTCAGGAAAGCTGCAGTAACACGGCTGCTCTCATTAAACTGTGCAGCGCCTTGGGTAAAATGATCCGACAAACGCAAAATGTTAAATGTTAATTCAATAATAGGGCCAATAAAGACCAATATTCAATAGCTAACTGCCGCTCCTTCCTGTCCATTCCTCTTTCTAAATGTTAAGCACATAAAGGAGCTGCGGACACTGCGGCTGCAAGACCAAAGGCTACTTAAACAGGAAATGAAGGTCATCTCATTCAGTTATTAGTGCAGATACTTTCAATGTGTGTTAAAATCAGCAGGGCTGTGTCCAGGCTGTGGACCCCCACAGAAAAACTTCCGGTAACCACGTAAGACTGGGCGATAAAAACACGTATGGTATCGAGGTATGAGACTGCATAATGTCGTAGATATCGTTATATCCTGATATGGAATAAATGTGTTTTTTCCTGATGTCCTGCCATTTTTTCAACTTACCAGACAGTTCCACTTGTTTTAACACTACTACTTCTACTACATTACTTACCCACTTAGTTATTGTATTTACACTACCGTTTATAGTTAAAAAATTGTGTCAATATTTTTCAAAGTACCAATAGTCATCTCTACAATACTGTCACATCAAAGGGAACTTGGTCAAAAAAATCTGCACTATTTGATTCTGTCCCCCAGTTGTAACATTAACTGGAAAGGCACTTACAGAGCGCACACCTTCGCCAAGGCAACGGGCCAGCAGCCATTAGACATGCAGAAATGCCAGTTGTGTGTGTGTGTGTGTGTGTTATTTCACTTAAGATTTCTTACTAATTCTAAGAAAAGGAAGGGGACACCCCTGCTGTTCCCCCTAAGTCTCCAATATGGCAATGTAAGTGTAAAGCAATGCTGTAGTGCCCCCTATGGGTGCATTGTAATTTTTTTTCTCTGTGTGACCAAACTCAAGGCAGAGCTCACAACAATTTTCGCCCAAAGTTTGGCATTGATCAGAGTAATGGCCACCAAGTTCTGGCCATTTAAAGTCAGAAACACAGCTGCAGCGCCCCCTGTGGGTGCAACGACACGTCCGATTCGCCCCCAAATTTAACTGGTTCATCCTTAGCCCAGTCTGCAGCCTTCCTCAAAGTTTCATGGGACTTGGGTCAGCAGCTTTTCCGTAATCCTGCTCACTAACAGACAGACAGACGGCACCGAAAACAAGACCTTCATGGCAAAGGTAATGAAGAGAGTAAAAAATACCAGAATATAGTTTTCGGCCCGTATGGTAAAGCTCCACCTCATTCTAAGCTCTAAACTTCATAACAGAGTGGGCAAGTCACCTCAACATCAGCTGTTGGGTTGTGGACTGATTCTTTGATGCACTTTGTTTAAAATCAATCAGCAGACCTGCAAGTTAAAGGCATGGCAGTGGGATCCAAGAACATGCGCGTGCAGCATGTTTAAGTTTTTTCCTGGCAAAGAGCTTAAGGAACTAATCAAGAAAACAGTTTGCTGATTTATCAATTTTGATTGTTGATAATTAAAATTATTTCCAGTTGCAGGTTTAATTTCAGTGGCTGAGCAAGTGCACAGCTGGTGTTGAGACTGAACGCTGTGGTAGCTCATATGCATGTCATTTCCTGTCCAATCCTTCAACTGTCCTGTCAATAAAGGCACAAAAGGCACAAAAATCTTAAAAATACATTGATGTGTAACTTCAAAGACATGTTGGTTAAATCATTTTGAGAGATCATAAATAAAAAGTTGAATATTAGTAAATGCAACTTTGATGCTGATGTCAGATGAAACTCCCACACTGACTGAACGCAGCATGAGCCACACCTGATGGTCACATGACCTCCAAGAAAATCAGCATCTCTTGTAAGGTGTTAGTGTGAATAGAAATGACATTATTCACTGTCCTCAACACAACTATATTTTATTTATAATTATCAAATACCTTTTGCTGTCATTTGTGATATTTTTCACAATATCGAACACGAACAGCTTTTATGGCTTCTTTGGGCTTTTATTTTGAAAAGAAAGTGCACATGAAGGCAAAACGTGTTGTCATTTGATGAGGTGGAAAGGTTATCACAGGTTAACTCAGCACGCATGCAGCGCTCTAATATACAGACACGGAGGACATAGTTCAGAACAACGCCAGCTCGCCGACTGGGCAATAATGTGTTTAAAGCAGGAGAAAATGGCGATACCCCCCTGATGATAATATCGTCTATCATGATATTTGGGTGGGACAATATGGTGATTAAATTTTTCGATATCACCGAAGCCTAATCACAGCCCGTCAGTGGATACAGGACTGATCAACACCGACACAATGTGCAAAGCAGACAGTTTGGGCGGCTCAACAGGAGACGTCAGAGGTCGATCCTCGGCCGATCGTGATTATACAAATTTTATGAAATTAGTCCATCAGTTCAAAGAAAGTGTTTGTCTAAATAAGAAGCAGCCACGTTCTCCAGCACAATCAGCCACAGCAGACAACCTTTCAGTGCCTTGCTCACGAGAAGGAAGCTTTACTCATCTGTGTTCCCCAGTTGCACTCTGGGAATCCTTCCCTCCCTGACAGCTCGAGTAAATAAATCCTCTGAGGTGCCGTTGTCTCGACTTTGTTTCCTCTGAGGTTGGGCGCCTCTGTTAAGCCCCGCCGGCGCTTCATCTCACATGCACCGTCTGTGTTTGCTGTTCTCCCCTCTTTCCCGCGTGGTTCATGATTTTTTATTTGAGAGTGAATAAACTCTGAACTGTGGTCTCGAGCTTTTCAAATCCTCATTCTGAGGCTGAAGCTCTGTAGTGCAGCGCACCATCCACGCACAGAGTTCAGTTCTGAGGCCTCGCCGCTCCGCAGAGACCCGGGGAATGGAGGGTTTGTAGAGGAAAATACTAATATATGTCTACCTCTGTTTGTGTGTGTGTGTGTGTGTACAGCATGCATTTCAAAGAGCAACGGCGCCTCGACACTAAACATACGAACACTAAATAAATCATGTGTTGCTGTTACAGAAGCACAAGTCTGTGCAGCAGGCCCCTGACATGTGTTCAGTGAATGGATGCACAGGTGTGTGTGTGTGTGTGTGTAAAAGAGAGAGAGACAGAAAGAGTTCACCTGGAAAAACAGATAAAAGATCAATACACCGGCAGTGGTTGGAATGAGATTCTCTTGACTGCACAATAAAAATAACCTGATGAAGAAAGGAAAAGGAAAATGTGATTCTGAACTGAAACATCAGTTTGACTGATTGTATTTCCAAATCACGACTAGGGAACAAAATATCTAAATTGTTTTTACAAAGAAAATATTTTTGCATTGATCACTGTTTGCGCTCGTGTTTGTGCGTGTGTATGTGCTTGGACGCTGTACTGCAGGTCTGTGTGTGTACCTGTGTATATATCTGTGTGTGTGTGTGTGTGTGTGTGTGTGTGTGTGTGCGTGTCGGTGAGGGTCCCTACACGTCTCAGGGCTCTACATAATGGATGAATCCACTGCAGTGAGAAGAGCAGGCTGAGCTGGACTGGTTTCGAAATGCTTCGAATGCTGCTATTTATACAGAGAGCTGGAAGGACTTCAGGAGCAGCAGCAGGAGGAGGAGGAGGAGGAGGAGGAGGAGGAGGAGGAAGACGGGCGGCTCATCGGCACGGCAACACCACCTTACCTGCACATGAGCACGACCCAGACTCAACTGAGAAAGAGCAGGAACCACAGCCAAAAATTAATTCAGACTTTGGCTGATAATTTTCCTCTGATGATGAAGCAGAAATGAGAATTTCTTTTCTCATGTGTTTGTAAAATATTGTTGGAATTAATTGGACATCTTTAACGCGTTGACTAAGTAAAGGCCACATACAGTTTAAGTTTTCAAATAGTGGAAAGGGGCGTCAGTTACAGCTGAACAATTATTTCAAACATGTTAATATGAGAACACATATTCATTCTGCATTTTAGTTGTTTATAATGCTGAGTCTTCCTGGTTACTGAGCTGCTCCCATTTTAATTTGAAATTCCATTTTTGTTGTGATTGATTCAGGAAAAAGTACATTTCTCCCATCAGTACAGAGTTGGACTGTGTTCATTTTCTAATTATTTTTGGTTGCTTGCAATTTACCACTTCTGTGATCACAGCTGAGCTACCAGAAATGACACTTAGCACTTCCTGCTCAGTAATTTCAAATTAAAACCCTTTTATTAGCTCAAAGTATATCTTGCCTCCTCTCCGGGTAGAACTTTAGTGTGAAGCCTCATCACTGTGTGCTGTAAGTACACACATTATCATAAATTTACCATGTGATCTTTTACAACATGCACGGTCTTTAATTGGTTCATTAAGGCAACAGTTTGTATTTAAAACTGCCATTACTTGAATACCAACTTTAATTTAATAATTCACAACCACTGCAGCACATTATTTTCACAAGCTTTTTGAGTTAATGACCCCCACACACCAACACCCCATTTAAAAGATAAAGTGCTGCTATTTAAAGGTTGTATTGTTAAGACTGTGTGCAGTCGCAGCCACATTTAATTATTGTTATTTGTCACCTTGAAGTTCCAAAACATTTTCATTCATTCACTCATATTAACATTCTCAGAATTGTCTAGGCTTGACTCAGCAGCTGTCAAAGTGTTGAAGAAAACAAATCATCACTGCACTGATTTTTGTCAAAGAGAGAGGAGGACAAAAATGCACATCAGGAAAATAATAAAAGGAAAATAATAAAGCCACAGTCGGTGGGTAAACGGATTGGCATGCTAATTTTAATCACTTATTTGGTTGTTTCATCCCAGAGGCACGTCACTGACAGTCGACAGCCGAGCCGCCGTCAAAGCCTCATTTCTATAATTTCATATCAGAGTGTGGAGTCACAGAGCTGTTTAGATTTGTCAACAGCTCTGATAAGAGGCGAAGAAACGGAACACAAAGAATTAATGAGGGCAGCAGGAAGCGCCAGTTTCTGTCGATGTGAGAGTGAGATGCAGCTCATTCATCCAGACAAAACTGACACGCTTCCCTCCAACTCAGACACGTCTGTGACAACATGTGACACTTTGAGGTATTTTTGTGCCTCTTTGAGCGACTTGTGGCTGTTTGTAATTTGTTTGTGGAATTTTGGAAACTTCTTGTGCTTCAGGGTTTGTTTCAAGACATCTGTGATACATTGTGTTACAGCTCAGTGCTTCGTGAAAACAAGAGTTAGAGTTTGAGGTGTGGTTTAGAATTCTTTTTTTAAAAACATCTTTTTAATTCACGGTACCTCCTGACCAGTTTGAAATCTTGTTTGAAGTTTTCCATGACTGTGACTTTTGTATTTATTTATTTATTCTCATTTTGAACTATGTGGCATTTGAAAAACTCTCAAAATATTTTATGGTCATTTTAGGTGCTTGAACTAAGAGCTCAGCTCAGTCTGGGGGAATCAATCCTGATGATGTCATAGTGATGTCATCAGAATGATCTCAGCTTGGGTTTAGATCATGGATGTCTTAAAAGAACTGGAAAGTGGACCCAAAGATTGCCGCCCTTTCAAACCAATGAGAACTGCTCATCTAGTGCATATGCTGAAAAAGCTTTCTGGCTTCCGCGTTTACTTCCTGGTTATGCGGCCCACTGAACATGCACAGTCGAGTTTCCCCCGCCAGCCCCGCCCACAAGTTCCTGCTTGGCCCATAGACTTTACGCTGCGGTGATGTCAAAATACAAAACCTCCATGGATCAAAAGTTGAGAATAGAAAGAGTCGTAATTGAGCTCGTCTGCAGTTCAAGGTGACCTGTCAACAGTTTTACAGTATTACTCTTTTACAACAGCACCCAAGAGGAACAGGGGAAGTTTTAGCTGCAGTACCTCAAGTGGCCACTACGCCAGTTTGGAAGCAAGGCAGAGCGGCTCCGTTCTATCCAGTTTTATTGATACATCCATGGTGGACAAACACAACAAATTAAAATTGCTTTACAAACTGGGAGTCAGAGTTCACTAAGTATGCGGGGTCTAAAGAAAAAATTCTCTCAAGTTGCATTATGGGAAATGTAGGATTGAGTGTATTTGAAGCTTCTGTGTCACTTTAGCAGATATGAGTACATATGAACTTCCAAGGCCTTTGGCATCATCATCAGACTCATCCTCAACATCTTAGAGAGACAGACAGACAGACACACACGTACGTATACACACACACGTACGTATATACACACACACAGACATTGCAGTGGAGCATAAATGATTTTGCTGTGACCAACCTTGCTTTATGAACCTCAAGTTTCTCTGATTTCCAGCTGAGTTTGTTTATCAGCTACCATGTTTACTCGCACATTTACACACAAATCTGTCTGTGAGATCCAGATACTAATGTGAGTAAATAATGCAGCATCAGTGACATTGTGCTCTCAGCTGGAGTCGAATCTAAAAGGGAGCACCATGTGATTCAGCTGCTATGCAGACAGACGAAGAATCGCTGTAATTTTCAAGCGTTTGTGATGCATATTGATATCTTCCCTCCATCGGTCCTTTTCTCCTTCACTCCAAACTCTGTGATCTATCCTCATCTGTCTGTTCTCGTCTGGAGATCAGCAGCAAGGAGGGTAAACTCAGGCTGTAAATTGTTCCAATCACAGACGTAACAGGTCTGTCCTTCGTGACTCTGCTGCTTGTAAACTTTCCAACAGGCAGCTGGTCTGATCCGGTCGTCCTCAGGGGACAGTCACCACTTTAGTAAGTCACTGGATTTCTTTTCTTCCACCTGCCATTATAACTGCTGCAGCTCTGGCTCTGTGTATGAAATCACACACCACCGAACGCAACTACAACAGCAGGAAAAAGACCAGAATGCAACTTGACAGTCAGGTTTTTTTTTTTTCCTCTTTCTCTTACGTTCTTTTCCTTCACCTGCTTATGAACTCAACAGATGACTTGAACAGTGCAGACATCTCTGGAGGCTGTCCAAAGGCATTGTGGGAAAAGTACTAAATCACTAACTCAGTGACACAGTTTTGTATGATGTGAAGTGAGATGCTGTCTGTGCCGTCAGAGGTGGATACTAGTGTTATTTTCTGCACTGCCGGTCGGACTGAGTTTAGAACAAAGCTCAGCTTCCTGACAGCGAGAAGCCGCAGTATCAGTTCATCACTGCAGCAACTGGTGCTGACATTCAGGCACAAGCAAGTTCAACCTGTATTCCACCGCACTGTCAACCCAAACCTGTGTGTGTGTTCGTGTTACTGTAGGCGGCTGCACAGGTAGAATCTAAACTGAACAGCAAGCTTGTAAAAAACTAGTTCTGACACAAAACTATCTGTGTTCACAGAAATACAAGATTTGAACCAAGAAATAGAATAAATGCAATATGTTTTCTCTTTGTATCCTTTAAAATGTGAGCATGCACGCACATACGAAAAAAGATTTAAAGGATCCTAAAATACTATATTTAAGTCGACCAAGTTTTTGGTTACCTTAACCTACAGAAGATTTAGTAAAACTGGTTGGTCAATGAGAAGCTAATCGGTCTGGAAAGTTTGTGCACTGCAGAAAGTGGAGCCGGCTGCGTGATGTGCAGGAGGAGGCTAAGGGCAAAACCAACCAGGTGACTTCACTATTGGAGGAGCCGGACAGGCTGAGAAAGGAGCTGAGAGCCACACAGGAGGAGAAGAAGACCATCGAGGACTGGGTGCAGACCTACAAGGACAAAATGGAGAAAATGGTGCCGGAACTGAAGGATCAGAATGGCTTGCTGAAGAAAGAGAAGGACGACTTGAACAAGCTGATTCAGGAACAGAGTCAGCAGATGACAGAGAAAACGTGCCATCGCTCATGAGTCTCAGCAGCTGGAGACAGAACTGAAAGAGGAGCGAAAATGTCAGAATCTCCTGACAGAACACCTTCACCTCGAGGAGAAACACAACGACATGAAGGAGGAGATGATTTCCTCAAATGTCTCCAAGCCTGGCTACAGGAGAACAGAATCTACCCACATCAGCAACAAATCAGAGTACACCTACAACTTAGAGTGCGCAAATTGGAAGAAGGTTCCCTTGCCACCTTGCTGACCCTCAAGCTGCAGAAATGTCTCGCAGAACTGGAGCAAGAAAAGCAGTTGCTGCGCATCAAACTCGAAAACAAAGAAGAGCAGTTCGAGCGGGCTAGAGCCAGGGATGACACAGAGTTTAAAAAGGCTTGTGGAGCAGAGCTGGAGTACGAGTCCCTGAAGCGTCAAGAGCTGGAGTCAGAGAACAAGAAGCTGAAACACAACCTGGTGGAGATGAGGCAAAGCCTGCCGGGTGATGCAGTTACAGGCCCCGGGCGTTCCGGTTTACAAGGTCCTTTTGGAGCAGCTCAGCACCACCTGTGAGGAGCTGGAAGTTCATAAGGAGGAGGTGCCGATCCTTCACTCACAGTTAGTCAGCCAGAAAGAAGCCATGCACCACTAGGAGACCATGACTGAGCCATCTGTCTACGCTGAGGATGTTTCCAAACTGAAGGATGCTGACGAACTCAAGCAAACTTGCGTTGGCCTCAAGAGTCGTGTTCAGATTCCCAGCCCCATATCTGATTTTTGTCATATCCAGATTGTATCCAGATTGATTTTATGAAGTCTGAACAGCAAAAACCACATGAAATCCAACTTTTGCAAGTCAGATCCACACCACATGTGGAGGTGGTTTGAAATGCGATTTAAATCTGATTTCTACAGATTTGTCTTCAGTCCGGACGCTTTGGTCATTGAAATTGGATACCAGAGCGGCCTTTGCGTCACCTGCAGCACTTCACACAGCGACCGACGTCATGAAGACGGAGGCGGAAGTTCAGAGACTAAAATTTTGGCGTGATGACACCACAAGAACAACAATAGTGACAACATCGACATGGAAGACTGGAAAACTGGAACAACAGTTCGTGGACTGACGTCGAAATATTGTGTCTGCTGGCACTGTGGGGAGAGGCAGCTGCGCAGGCAAAGTTGGAAGGAAGCTACAGAAACAAGGCCATATACGAAGAAATATCCCACGGCTTGGGAGAAAGGGGCATCCGCAGGTTGTGGCTGCAGTGCCAAAGAAAAATAAAGAATTTAAAAACTAAATACAAGTAAAAGGAGGTGGAAACAACAAAAGCGGGGCAGGCCTTATCAGCCGCCCATATTATGACCTCCTCGACAAAATACTGGCCAACAAGCCGTCTGTTCGTCCGCTGACCACAATAGGCAGCTCTGTTGACGTTGGCATCCCAGATGATACTAGCGTGACGGATACTGTGGAGACTGCAACACACGGTAATTTATAAACATCGTTAATTTAACATTTGGTAGTAAAGATGTGAATATTTCACTAGTTAGAGTAATCAGTTTCATGTGTAACGTTATGAGACAGACAGAGCGTTACATAATGGTTCACAAACCCATGCATGACTATTCATGCCGGTGTAAATACATATGCTATGTATCTAATCCAAATGAGTGTGTGTGTGTGTCTGTGTGTGTGTGTATGTGTATGTGTGTCCATTCAGCTCTGTGTGTTGTTATCATGGCTGGAAACTGCAATTGACCCTTCATGAAGATTGACTTCAAACTTAGCATGCATCCTTGTTTTCCTAGATGGCACAGATTCTGAGACAGAGACCCCGCAACCAGCCGACACAAGTGTCAGTGCAGCATTTGGGACCAAACCCAGCAGGACTACCAGCCCAGCACCCTCAGCCTCCTCTGGAACAACCTTCGAACAGACCACAACAAACAGAAAAAGGGAGAACAGGATGGAAGCTGCATTGGATGTGTTCACCAAAAAGATTGCCAATGTGCTAGAAAAGGATAATGACATCCTGTTGCAGATGCAGGCCGCTCAGCACAAACACGAAATGGCAATGATGTCGTTCCTTGCACAGCTCATCAAGGATGGACTGTCTCAGGCCCCAGTATTTCATGCTGCCCCAGTTCCACCCAGCCAACACAGAGCATCACAGCAACAACAGCCATTCTTTCAGCCCATATGTCCTCCACTACCACCTTACCAACAATGGCATTCACAGCCACAGCACGGATACCCGCACAGCCAATCCTCTGATCGTCCTACGTCTCTCCACATGCACCAACAGAATCAGTCATCTTTTTTAAGTGAGCTAAATGAACCAATTTTCCCTCATGAACAGTCACAGTAACAACAATAGCAATCCATGCTTATTGCACTGTATATTGTAAACCAATCGGTTTAGTTCAATCATGTAAAACATGGGTTTATTTGTATTATTTTATGTCCTTAGTAGTGGCAAGGTTTGGTTAAGCTTCACTTTATTGACCACAAAAGGAAATCAGTTCTTCATATCTAATTGTGAGAGTTTTCAGTTTCGTGTTTTATAATACAACCCTCTGACAGTGATGGTTTCCTATTCAAGAACCAACTTCTGTTTTGTTTTGTTTTTTCCAAAAAAATGACATTTATTTAAGTGAGGAATTTATAAACAATTGCTTACACAACTAAATTGACTCATCTCTTTTTAAACTGCTATTATGTATGTACAGCCATGTCAAAGAATGTAACCTTAACACCTCTTAACTAATTATCCCGTAACACAAGAATTTCGCTGTTAATGGCACTTAGTACACAGTACCATATGTAACCCTCTGTGCAAACTCTATTTGTGTGTATAGGTTACATAAAAAAACAAACAAACAAACAAACAAACAAAAAACTAGTTACACTAGTTACAATAACTATGCATTTTCACCAAAATAGAGAGTGAGTGCCTCCCTCACTCTCTGTGGCCCAACATTGTTCACTTCTACTAGTTCATGTTGTGCCACGTTATCCTCCTGGACATAGTCTACTTCCTCAAACACCTCTGTCTCAACCTCATGGATGTTATAGAGGACACAGCAAGCCCTGATGACATTAGGAACATTCATTATGTCCACATCCAGGCGCTTCATGAGGCACCGTCCCCTGCCCTTCAGTCTTCCAAAGGCACACTCGATTGTCATCCTGGCTCTGGTCAATCTTTGACTGAAGCGAAGGTGGTCATCTGTGAGCCTCCCTGTGTAAGCGTAGCCCCTCATGGTCCAGCTGCATAGGAGGCAGGCTGGGTCACCGAGGAGCATTGTGGGCACTGCTGTGCCACAGATGACTTCAGTGTCAGGTGGAAAGAGGGCTCCTCTCTCAGCTCTGGCATAAATGTCGGAATTCCACAACATCCTGCAGTCATGCACACTTCCTGGCCATCCCACGATGTTTGTGAACCTGTTGCAATGATAAATGTAAATAGGCGTATATATGGGCTCCTATTTATTTATTTATTTATTTGAATAGTGACAGTGCATACTGATTAACATCTACAGGAGAGAGAAGTACTGCTAGAAATACAGTATAATAGACGGCACACACTAGTAATGCCACAAACTACAGCCAAACATTATTGGTAGTAGTAATGCAGTCTCAATATGTTATGATGTATGTGCTGCAATTAACAGACCTGTGTAGTTATTACAATGACACTGACGCTTGACAGAATTTGTTATGTTTCGATTAGTATTGTTCACTACTTGGCAAACGGTTTTCTCTGCTATACTGTATGTTCTTACCTGAACTTGTGGTCACAACCCCCTGCAGGATTGCGGAGTGCCATCCCCTCCTTTTGAAGTAGTCAGTGTGGTTCTCTGAAGGTGCCATTACTGGGATGTGACTCCCATTGATCGCACCCGCATACTGAGGGAAGCCAAACCTTGTTTTGAAGCCACGCATGATGCTTTGTACCTGATCACCCACTGGGAGTTTGACGTACTCGCTTCGCGGTACAGACAAAGCAGCACACACCTCATGCACAATCTCACACACACTACTCTTCCCCATCCCAAAGAGGTGCGCCAGCCACTACAGGGTGACTGCGACCCGTTGCTCCCTGGGATTGGCCGCCTGAAGGGAGTGTTGTGACAGACAATATGTGGTGCTAGACGGTCACAGAGATGTTCAAATGTTCCGCGGTGCATTCAAAAGTTGGCACGCTACCTGTCATCATCGAATGTACCGAGGAGGACATGCTCCCACCAGTTGCTACTTTGGGGATGTTGCCAGACCTACTGCTGCACGGTGAAGCCTGCAATGAGTGCAGCTAGAAACCTGTATCACTCTCATCCGTCGCTGTGTCCGTCTGGTGCAGCGGAGGAGTTCAGCGACGTGACTTGACAGCGCAAGTGCTTGAATGGTGAGATGTTGTATCTCCATTTTCCCACTGCTCATACTTCCGTGTTGATATTCTGCGTCAGCAGCACATGTACTGATGCCTACGTCGTTACCACAGCATCCCATGCAGATAGGTCAGTACAGAGTGCTGGTGTGTGGATGAAACAAATCCGATCTGATCGCTTGCAAATGACAGTGTGGACAGTAGAGCTTCAGGATTCGATTTGAGAAACAAATCAGATTTGCCTGCCGTGTGAACAAAGCTAAAGACACCAACAGATATGCCACTCCATACTTCCATAAGCTGAATGAGGATGGAGAGCTGCGGCTGGTTAATCAGGGCTTAAAAGAAACCATCAGGTTACTGGAGCACCAGCTGCAGACCCAGCAGAGAAGTTACGATAACAAAGTGGAGGCGTTGGGTGGCGAGCTGCGGAGTCTGAGGAGGAGAACAACTGTCAACAGCAGCTCTAGGCGTAGAACCTCCAGCTGCCTCCAGAGGCTCGAATCGAAGCCAGCCTGCAGCACGGGATCACACGACTCACCAACGAGAACCTGGATTTAATGGAGCAGCTAGAGAAGCAGGACTGAACCATCCATAAGCTCAAAAAGCAGCTCAAGGTTTACTCCAAGAGGATTGGAGAGATGGGATCCAGTCAAACCGAGGGACAGACGTCTCTGGGACAGATGGTGGACGAGCCGATCCACACTGTCAACATTCCTTGCAGGGAGAAAACCTTCCAAGGGATGTTGGAGTACAAGAAGGAGGATGAGCTCAAACTGGTCAAGAACCTCATTCTGGAGCTGAAGCCTCACGGTGTAGCCATGAATCTGATCCCAGGTCCGCCGGCCTTCATCCTGTTCATGTGTCTAAGACACGCTGACTATATCAACGATGACCAGAAGGTCCGCATCCTGCTCATCTCAACCATCAACAGTATTAAGAAGATCCTGAAGAAACGGAGAGATGACGTTGAGATTGTGTCCTTCTGGCTGGCGAACACCTACCACCTTTTGCACTGTCTGAAACAATACAGCAGAGATAAGGTCTTCGTGAAGCACAACACACAGAGGCAAAATGAACACTGTCTGTCCAACTTTGACATGACAAAGTACAGACAGGTTATCAGTGACTTGGCCATCCAGATCAATCAGCAGCTGATCAATGCATTGAGGACATCCTGCAGCCCATGATAGTCTCTGGCATGCTGAAGCATGAGACCATCCAGGGCGTGTCAGGGGTGAAGCCCATGTCGCAGACCCACGTCGTAGACGTCCAGCGTCGCAGATACCTACACACTGGACTCCATCTTGTTGCAGCTGGGCGCCTTCCACTCCACCATGTGCCAGCACGATACCAATCCCGGCATCATCCAGCAGGTGGTGATGCAGCACTTCTACATCATCGGCGCCGTCACCTTCAACAACCTGCTGCTGCACAAGGACATTAGTTCTTGGAGCAAAGGCGTGCAGATCAGGTATAATGTGAGCCAGCTGGAGGAGTGGCTCTGAGACAAAAGTCCAATGACATGTGGTGCCAAGAGACTCTGGAGCCGCTGATTCAGGCCGCTCAGCTGCTGCAGGTGAAGAAAAAGGCTGATGAGGACACAGAGGCCATTTGCTCCATGTGCCAGGCCCTCACTACTGCTCAGATTGTGAAGGTCCTGAACCTCTACACTCCAGTCAACAAGTTTGGAGAGAGAGTGTCTGTTGCATTCATGCAAACCATACAGACTCGTTTGAGAGACTGTTGTGAGAGTCCTCAGTTGCTGATGCACACCAAGATGATTTATCCTGCCACTTTCCCGTTCAGCCCTTCCTCCCTCACCCGGGAAACCATCCACATCCCCAGTTCGCTCAGCCTTGGGTTCCTCACCCGTGTTTAGAGAGCTGGTCCTAACACACACTACATGCAACTTTACACACACAAACACACAGAACTGTCTACATGTATCTGTACAACACTCCCATCATTTCAATGTCCACCTGCACACCTTCACTCACATGCACCCTCTCTCTTATAGAATGCACAAATCAACTTAGACACTCGACAGCTGCCACTGCTAGTTTAAATCTGGCTGAAAAAACTGGGATAACTTCAGGGGCGCGATAACTCCCGGGGCGCTGCTCTGTGGCTGCCCTGCAGCGTCTCACGTTGGCATTGTGTGTCTGTTTGAGTGGATTATTGGTTTTTTATGCCTTGCGCCCTCCGGCGCTAAACTGCCACTATGGATCCAGCACTATGGTGGACAATCACTTTGTTCTGTGGACTTTTAAATACTTATTTCTCCCAAGGTTTTAACGACAACGCTGCCGGCGGCATTGCCTGTGAAATCTACTACTACAACAGAGAGACTCTCCTGCTGCTGCGCAACCATGCACCTGTGGCTTCCTCAGCTGTCACTGAGTCGATCCCAGACTGTCTAAAAATGACAACAACATCACTGAATGGAAAAACACGGTGGACGAAGCGCAAACGCGGATATAAAAGTGGCATCCGTCAACGGCTGAAAAAGCTGAAAAATAAACTTCCTCTGCCTGTCATGCTGCTGATCAACACGCAGTCCTTAAGAGCAAAAACAGATGAGTTGGCTGCCAACGTTCGCTACGTTCATGAGTACCGGAGTGCCTGTGTCTTACTGAGACATGGTTTGACAGCTCCACAGTATCTAGCGCAGTGGAACCTGCAGGTTTCTCGGCATTCCGAGACCCGAACGTCACCAAGAAAGTACGAGGGGGCGGAGTCTTTCTGCTCATCAGAGATGAATGGTGCCGGGCTGTAAAGGTGAGAGAGAAACTGTGCACCCCTGACATAGAACTGCTGTGTGTCTCACTCCGCCCCTATTACCTGCCAAGAGAGTTCCCCCAGATCTTCTTCACCCTGGTGTACATACACCCAAAGGCTGATTTTAATAAAGCCACTGGAATCATTTTTAATATTTCTCAAAAACTTGAGGCACTCTCCCCTGATACGCCCAAGTTTATTCTTGGAGATTTTAATAATTGCCCTGTCAAAAAGTCTCTGCGCACTTATCACCAATATGTTGACTGCCACACCAGGAGGAAAAAGACACAGGACTTATGCTTTGGAACAGTCAAGAATGCAATCACGGCAACCTCTTCCTCCACTTGGAGCATCTGACCACAACATGGTCTATCTCCGCCCGGCCTATCGGAGGCTGCTCGAGAGGGAGAAGCCTCAGGTTAAGACTGTTAAAGTGTGGGACAATGAAAGCACCATGGCATTGCAGGGTTGTTTTGACTGCACATTATGGGAAGTCTTCAACACCCCTAATATCAATGATCAGGTCGAGGCAGTGTCTGATTATATCAACTTTTGTGTGGATACTGTGTTGCCCACCAGGACATTCAAAGTCTATTGTAACGATAAGCCCTGGTTTACCAGCAAATTAAAAAAAGCTTATTATTCAGAAAAGGGAAGCTCACAGAAACCAGGATGAATTTACAAGGAGGGAACTACAAAGAGAAATAAAGAGACAGTTGCACTTGGACAAACACAATTATAAACTGAAGCTAGAGGCCTCTCTGACCTCCAGTAACTCCAGAGAGGCCTGGCAGGGAGTTAAAAAGATGACAAGCATACCACGTAAGGGCAGGGGGAAACCATCCTTCACCCTCAACAGGGGTGAGGAAATTGAGATGGCTGCCGTTTTGAGAGTGTTGATACTGCAGTTGACTCTCCCCCCACTGTCATCTCCCCCCTCCCACCTCTCCCTCCACCAAGTATTATAATTGAGGAATCTCAGGTCCAACAGCTTTTCAGAGGCTGCAACACACAAAAAAGCCCAGATCCGGATGATATCAGTGGCAACGTCTTAAAAAATTGTGCAGAGCGACTAGCCCCTGTGTTTACAGGCCTTTTTAAGTCCTCCATAACCTCAGAAACTGTCCCTGCTCTTTGGAAAACGGCTGTCATCACACCAGTGCCAAAGACTCCAAATCCGAGTCAGCCTAGTGACTTTCGTCCTATAGCCTTGACATCTCTTGTAATGAAGTGCTTTGAGCGTCTTGTAAAGAAATGTATCTTGTCCAAAACACAGCATATCTTAGACCCCCTGCAATTTGCTTATCAAGCATCCAGAGGGGTGGATTACTTTACTAACTGGTGCAAAAATTCAAACCTTCTCCTTAACCCATCAAAAACAAAAGAAATGTGTACAGATTTTAGGAAAGAGGAAGCCCCCACTACAGTAACTCTAATAAATGGAAAGGCAATAGAACAAGTTACTGAGTATAAATATCTCGGGATTGTGCTTGACAGCAAGCTCAAGTGGGACAAATGGACAGACCAAATCTGTACGAAGTCTCAACAAAGATTGTTCCACTTAAAGAAGCTCCTGTCTGTTAATGTTGAAAGGAAAATGCTAGAAATGTTTTATCGCGCCTTTATTGAAAGCATTCTTTCCTTTTGCATAACTTGCTGGTTCGGCAACGCCTCAGAGGCACAAAAAAAGAGGGTCAGGGAAATTGTATCCTTAATTCACTTTGTACTATACATAAAGACTGGGTCAGGGAAAGTTCAGTCAGTCAGACTTCACGTACTGACACACTTTGTTTGTCAGGGACAGGAAGACTCCGACCCAGAGTTCTGTATGCTTTATTCTTTTACTGCTAAATAAAACAGTATTTGAGACCGAATATCTTCTCCTATTGCTTCATTAAAGAACACGCAGGATTTGGCTCACACATAGACAAGAGAGAGTAGGAGCGCAAATCCAACAGAAGGCATTTATAAAAACAGGTTGGAAAACAGGGCAAGGAATATTATAGGTGATCAAAGGCACCCCCTTGCCCACACATTTAACCTGCTGCCATCCAGACGATGCTATCGCCCCCCTCTGTTCACTAAAAACAGAGCAAAATTTTCTTTTATGCCTCAGGCTATTAAACTTCTTAATAACCAATAGCTACTGTCCCTGGTCTGCTCAGCTGGTCTGACTAAGCTAAGTTAATTTAAGTTAAGTTAGCAAGGCGGGGAAACTGTACCTCCCTCAGTGTTGTGATTGTTTATTTCTTACTTACTTCACTGAAAGAATGTTATTGTTTCCTCTAGTCCATCTATGTACTGTGTTGCAATGTGTGTCTCTGGGCTGTTTTTTATGGTGAATGATGTGCCAAGTTGAGATCTGCTGCAATCCAATTTCCCTACGGGGATAATAAATTGAATAAACCTGGACCGGGCTTTGTTCTGTATGTTGTTGTTTTACTCTCTGGACGTAAAAAAGCTGGACAGAACCAAAAACTTTTGGACAGTGACCAGTGCGCATGTGCCAGCGTTGCATGGTGCACGAGTATCGGTGAAGCAAATTTGGTTAAATAGTCTTATTAAACAAACTCCAAATGGCTACAAACACAGTGCTGTATAATGGATTACCATGACTAACAAAGCTGGTCTGACTACTAGGAATAGAGATACGAAAGAAGCCAAAATGAGTGACTGCAATGCTATCATGCAGGAACTCAAGTCGCAGAGACAGGACTTCAAGACGCTGAAAGCACAGATCAGTGAGGTGCATACCTCTGCAACCTCACCTGAATGCCAACTAGGCCGAAATAATAAGGTGGAACGGTTGGAACGTCTCATCGGCGAAAATCGAGACAAATTGAAAGTGGAACTGTGGAACTCCAATCCCTGCAAGAGAAGGTGGCTGTGCTCCGACATAAGCAGTGCTTGAAGGAAAATGAAATGATTAAAAATTTTTACATTCACTCTGCGAAGTCACACGTAGAGAGGCTAATTAACTTAAACTTTAGAACTCTCCTAAAAGAACTCCCACTCGGAAAGGAGTACTTTCTGGCTGGGAATGGCCGACTCATGAAACGTAATCAAGATGATGCTGCCAGTGGCAGCCGAAGCTCACCAGAGGAGAGACGTTCAGGGCGAGTGATGGGCAACAGCCCAACCCCATGACTCTGATGAACTCATATTAGCACACTGGAATGTAAATGGATTGACCGCTTGGAATTGTGTTCTCAGAAAGCAAAAACTCTTAGAATTGAAACCACATATTATTTCACTTAATGAGACCCATCTAAGAGGCCATTAAATTGCAGAAATGAGTGGGTGTACTTGGTACGAACATAGTTGAAAAATGCATCTGAAGGCTGTAAAAGGATCCGGAGGAGTTGCTTTCTTTCCTAAGAACAAGATGTTTGAGCGGTATGTTGTCACTATAACTGATAAATCAATGGAGGGAATTTGGCAATAAGATTTAAGAATAAGTTATCCGATTATTGTTTTGGGGTTTTTACTTGTTACCTTGGACAAGCACCTGACCTTAAAAGAAGCCATAGATATTCTATCTGACTCAGCTGGCAGAGCTTTGGGCCGTGTACTGAGCAAAGTAAAAACCTGTAGAGATCTAGGGTTTTATTCATTCACTTAACTGTAGAAGTCTTGTGTATGTCCTGTTTCTGACTATGCATCTGGTATCTGGGGTTTTAATGAACAGGTTAAATCTAACACAGTTCAATACAGAGCCATGGGTTCTTTTTTGGGAGTCCATAAACTTTTTCCAGTATTAGCTATCTGTGGAGATACGGGATGGGAAGATGGGAAGCGCCAAACATTAGGCTCAAGAGTGAAATGCTCCGTCTATGGAATAGACTAATAAATATACCCGAGCACAGACTCACTAGAGATTTTTAACTGGAAAACATCTAATGTATACCCCTGGGCTAGAGAGGTAAAATCTTTATTTTCCATGTTTGACCTGTCCTTTATTTTTCACAACAGGTTACACTGCAATATTCAACAGATTAGAAATAAACTGTTTCTACAACATAAAGAAAAATGGTCTGTAGATGTATAGCATAAACCCCCAAACAGAACATAATGTAGAAAAATATGTTGGACAAAATGTACCCAAAAACCAAAGATCCCTTTGTGCCCAGCTGCGTGCTTTACCTCTGGCCTTAGAGACAGGCAGGTTTAGTGGTTTGGAGCAAAGACTTTGCTTGTTGTGTAATTTGGGGGAGATCGAAAATGAGATTCATTTTATGTTCTACTGTCCTTTGTACGATGCATTGAGAGATGTAGTTTTTAGTAAAATGAGTCTGTTATTTGACTATTTCTTTCATTTAGATGAGTTTGAAAAGTTTGAACTGCGTTTTGGAGAAGGAACTTTCCATACAGCTAATTACATCTACGAAGCTTGGGAAATGAAGAAAAATACTTTGTACCTTTGATTTGAATTCTGTATGCAACATTTTGTACACACAATGCATCACTGTATGTCAGTGTCTTATGAGCCCACGCGGGCTGGGCAACATGAGTACAAGGCACTTTAATAAACATATATCAGTATCAGTAAAGCATTTTGACAAATAAATTCTTGAAGTGTGAAAACAAGTCAAAGTGTCTTCTGACGTCTGAGTCACTGTTGTCACCAAGGACGAGTGCTTCAAAAACACAGTCTGAAAAATGTTCACAATGCTGACAGCAGAGCGAGTAAATGTGACTGAGAAGCAAAATACACAAAGGCAGGAAGCATTACATTACATGTCAATAAAAGGATTAATGCTTGACGTTAAAAACACTTTGCATGCACAGGTCCGGCTCTGTGTCTTTGCAGGAAACACCAGTGGATGTTATGAAGCAGGAGGGAGGGGTGACTGCAGCAAAGGGTCCTAAGCTGCTTAGGTCACATGACAAGGCGTTTAACTGACCTGACAAACTGGGACACCTGCGAATCTATTTTACACGTGTAATCACCGAGTGGGATGTTTGGATTATTGTTCGTCTAGGAGACTGTTTTTGGTTTGTTTTTTGGTTGCGGCTTCAGTCTCCACATTGAGGAGTTCTCAGAATCATCAGGACCACTTCCTGCTGTATTTGCATTTGTGTTTTAATCTACAGTCAGAAGTCCAACAGTACATAAAATTGAGTTGAGTTGAGTACATGAGTAAATTTAGAAAGTATGTTTTGTTTTGAGAAGCTTCATGTTTGAACCTTCATGCACATTATTTACTTTAGCAAACAAAGTAAACAAGCCTCTTCAATTGTCTGAATGCAGTGTGTGTGTTGTTCATGCCCCGTCAGCCGACCTTTGCCTTCCCACTGCAATCTAATGTTCAGCTAGACTGCACCTCTGATTTTATTTACCCCACACCAAGCTAGCGTCTGATTAATACAGTACATGCCAAACAAAGGCCAGGAGAGGCAGAGAGAGAAGGATTGTGGGGAAAAAAGATGGTGGGAGGAAAGAGAAAAGGCAGTTAGAGAAAGACACGTTGTGTCTCTCGAGATATAATTTTGATTTTCTTATTTTGGAAAAAGAAGCTGCAACAAGAAGGCCATTACAGTTTGATTCCCCTGTAACTTCCCTGAACTGTGAAATCCAAAAGCCAAGAGTTCAGAGCAGTGAAGACGGGAGAGAGAGAGGAGCAGAGCAAGGATGAGAAATTAATTATTTGGTGGTGGCGTCATGGTTCATTTGGCCTAGAAAAGGGTGTGCATGGAGCTGACGGTGTACCGGCATTCATCACGAGGCGGAGAGGAAGACATAGACGAAGCATTTCCATAACCATCTGAGCTGCCGTGTTCAACTAACGCAGTCAAATTTTCATTTCATTCCAAATTTAAATCACACGAAGAGGAGGTGGAGGAGGTATTAGGAGACAGAAGAGGAGAAAAAATATTTGACTCCACTGAATGTGTCGTTCATGCGGTGCACACAGCAGCTGCCTGCGAGCTGATTTAAAAACACCGTTAATTTAGAGCTGCAGTGAGCTGAGACTGGAAGTTTGAGGAGGAAGATAAATGAAGAATACAGGAGGATCCATCAGCAAGACTGTCTGAAGAATCATCACTGAGAAAACTCAAAGTCACATGTCTCTGATTCACACAGCACAACGCCTCAGTATGAGTGAGTGACAGTCAATATGTGGCTGAGCTTCCCGCCCAGTGACAAACCACAGACGGCCTCACAACCATCAGGGATGTAAAGACAGATTCCAAAACCGTCAAAATTTTCAGTAACCAGGACGAAACTATGAGCATTTGTGTCCTTCATCAAGACAACTAAGACATGATATCTAATGTAGAATTATAATGTATATTAAGTTTTAAATGTTTTTGAAGGCTAATTGCTCCATTACTGAGAAAATGATGTTTGAAGAAGCTCTAATCCCCATTGACTGTAACCGTTTACATGAAGACAGAATCCAAGACGCTGTCAAATATTCAGTCTCTCCGAAACAATTTTAAAACTCACAACACGAGAGCTGGGTTTCAGTTCAGAGGCCACGTCCTCCAAATACCGCGGCAGCAACGGCCGGACCAAAACTTCTGTTAAACCAGACAGTCCGGGCTACCGAGCACTTCCTGATTCTGTCACCAACCGCTGAAGATGAAAGAATGTGAAAAAGAAAAAAGAAGAAAAGAGCAAGAAGAAAGAAGAGTTGTCCATCACAGCAGTGTCACTACCTGAAACTATTCTGAAAGTTTTCACAGCTGACAGTGAGCAAAGCGAAGGAGGACGAACGAGGTAAATACAAATTACAGCCACAACGCAGGAGTCAATGGTGCTTTCAAACAAACCATGCTGGACAAGCAGCTGAATGACAAACCTCAGCGGTTGTGTCTAATTAATGCTCTGTGGCCACAGGCAGTGCTTATCCATGTGAAGAGTGGCTGCTTTCAAACACAGGATTGTTTGAGACAGAAACTAAATGTGAGCCAGCATGCAAAAAAGTGATTACACACCTTCGGCTAACAAGTGTGAAATGTGTTTCTGGCGTGTAGATTGGACTGAGAAGGCCGCCGGCAGGTAAGTCAACAAAGAGGCAAACAGTAACAGCAGCTCAAGAGGTGTTTTTGAGTGGAAACACAGGAAACCAATGAGAGCACAGTTTCTCTGTCACCTCATACAGGACTTTCTTTATCTCTACAAACACCTTCTGAGCAGCTCATTGAGTGCAGAAGAGCTCTGACCACCAACATCAGCCTGACGCTACAATATTATCATTAACAGCTGGCTGAGTTTTCAAATCAGATCCAGAAGAACAGTGAGTCACAGGCAACTAGACCTCAATCATGTTTCCACTTTCCACCAACAAGTCAGGACCTCTCGTTCTCCAAAACCTCGACAGGTGAACATCTTCATCGTTGCACCAATGGTCAGTAAAATCTTCATAACTCAACACTCACAGCTGTAGATCAAAGAGTCTTTACTAGAAACAGAGGTAACACAGAACATCAGTCCCAAATACAAGCTGAGGTATCCAAAACTTACAGGGCTAGAGCGATGTGAAAAAACACAGGTACGGCAGATTAATGACCAGTAGAAATGCACGAGTTAAACTAGAAACTCTGGAGTCATGAGGGAAGCACAAAGAGTCACACACTCAGGAGAGAGATCTAACAGAGGAATCTCATCAGGGCGCAGCAGACAACGGTGAACGCTTCTTAATGTCAAGGACGTTTCCTTGGAAAGACATTTCCTTGAGTTGGACCCTTCTGGCATCCAGAGAGCACTAAAAGAAACAGCAACTGCAGCGTGTGCCACAAAAGTAAAACAACATTTCAAAGGTTTGCCTTTCATGAGCAGTGTTGTCGGAGGAGGACAGGGAAATAAATGCTGAACAGGAGCTAAGCTCCAAATGAAGACTAAATTCAAAAGCCAGCAGGCCTGGCAGGAAGCCAGTCATGATTTGTGTGTGTGTGAGCGCTGAAACTTCTACCTGCTTGGTAAAATGGTGAGAGTGTTTTGGATAACAGAAAAAAAACAACAACTGTCCAGCGCTGACCTCGGCTGTTTCTCATCATTAAGGGAAGAATTGAGAATTGGCTCTTGTGCCGAACCTGGACAATATGCATCCAAGTCCTCTCACAGAGTCCTGTATCTCTGCTCTCCGTCTCTGACCAGTGGACCGCTCAGCTTGTCGGCAATGGCAAAAATGCCGCCATGTTCTCACACTTGATTGTCCCCTATTGGTTTGTGTTGGAGGGCTTTAAATGAAATGCCACTAGAGCTGAAGGCCTCGCTCCCTGAGCAGCAGGCTACCTCCGCTGCTGTCACTCAGGACCATCCGACCATTGGATATGAATGAACTGCGAGCACAAAAACACTGCTGAGGGCTATTAAGAAAGGCTGAGGCACCACAGACTCAGACACCAACAATCACCCTCCTCTTCCTCTTTCTGCCTTCATCCATCCCTCTGTCACTGCTCGTACTTATTCTTTCTCTCCTTTTTGCCTCACATCCTGTTTCCACTGTTCATGCTCAGCTCAGCTTAGAGCCTCATTGAACTGATGAAGGTTTTACAAATATGATTCAGTTCCTGGACTCCATGTTCACATTTGAAAAATATCTGGCAGGAATCCACAGCTGCCTTTCACATCATTTCCACATCCTGAAACTTCCATTAATCTCCTCTGCATCAAATCCTGGAAATTTCAGTTTTCAGTGTTGACATGCATTTCAGTATTCTGATCCCACCGAGTGATCATCCTACAGCAATGTTCAAGTTTAAATGTAACTGAATCCCTTTGACTCCCACAGTTTGAAAAAGCAAAATGGAATAAAAACGCACCAAAAGCTCCATTTAGGGCTCAACAATCACTTGATTCATTGATTAACCCATTGACAGAAAATTATTTATCAATTATTCCAATAATCAGGTCATCATTACCTTTACTTTATTTTAAACCATTCCTGCTGATTGACCAAGATACCAAGGTTTAAAGATGTTCAGAAATATAATACATGAAATAAATTATGTGTAAAGAAATGCTTAGATGGTGTCACGAGTAGATGATGAACTTGCACTCAAATCTTGGATTTAACTCGCTGTCATCAGCGTTTTCAGAAAGTTTCATTAGAGCATCAACAAGCTTCAGGTGACTTTGTCCAGTAAAGATTCAATGCTGGGACACGTGAGTGAACTCGTGTTATCTTTTACAAGAGTTTTCAGCAATTATCGAGCTTTGTCCCAACAGAACACTGGGTAAGATAGTTTACCTTTATTACCGTTCTAAATGTCTGAGTACGCAGAGCCAAAATCTAATTACTGACCTCACTTATTAATACTGCTGCTGAAGACTCTGCCGAGACAAATTAACACAGATCTCCTGTGTTTTATCTGCAGTTTGTCTTTCCTCTGTGCAGCTTCCTACTCTACTTTTATATAATGGAAGAACTGTTAAAATCAATGGGGATTAAATGGTGCCAGTGTCGAAAGCGACCATGGAGAGGTCACTGAGTTCACGGGCTCTGTAGCCGAGCCACGGCTGGACCGCTGCCACAGCAGCTCTGTGTGTCAGCTGCTGAAGCCAGCGCCTGATTTACAGATTTCCAATACACCAGAACCACATTGTGCTATACTGAGAGCCCTTACAGTCAGAACTCTGCATCGGCAGCCTGCATGTTTCCCAGTGCAAACTGAGCAGAAAGAAAACCAGCAAGATGTCAACACACCCAACCCTGTCAGGTCGACTGCATGAGCACCAAACACAGTGAAGGAAAAACACGCTGTGCTTAAAGCTTCACAGCAGAGAAAACTAAAGCAGGAGGCACTTTGAAATAACTTGGATAATAACTTTATATAACAGCCTCGTCACAGTCAAAGATTATAAGACATGTTGGGTCGTAAAAAGAAAGACATGCAGTCAACCATAAAACAGCAAATTCAACCATTAAGTGAAGATTTTCTCAGAAAGAAAAGAGAGAAAATCCACAGCGAGGTCTGAATTAAGGTGGAGGGCCGTTACAGACTGAAGAGGACGCGTGAACAGTGAACAGTCCTCTGTGGATCTCAGAGCAACTCAGTGACTTCAGGAAAGACAGACTTCATTCATCTTTCAAATTCAGAGGTAAATACAAATTCAGTGTAGGTGAAAAGGGACAGAAATGAATGAATGTGGGAAATTATTTCGACGTCATTAGTTTGACGCATCGTTTTATCATCAAAGTGTTGATGCCGCAGTAAAATGTTTTTCGATCATGTATCTGGATTCAGATTCCTGTTGCATTCATCTGTTTGTTGCTTTTAAGATGTTCAACCTTGAATGACTTCATATACTGTTGGCTAGTTTCACCTACAGCAATGCATCATGGTCCATATGATCATTATATGTTTGGCTGACTGTCCTGTGAGAACCACGTATGTGTAACAAGTTTCAGCTCTGTGATGATGCATTTTTCTGTTCACAGCTTTAGCTCCTACAGTTTAAAACATGCAGGACAGAATCCACACAGTCTGCTCAGAGCTAAGTCTAATATGTATTTCTGTGACTGGGCTCGTAACATTTCACAGTTTTTGTCCTAATATCAGAAAAAATAACCTAAAATAATATTTAATAAAAACAACATTTAACTTTAATACATCTGAATTTCATGGTTTCCAAAGAACAGGGAAGAAATCGAACCAAACAAGTAAGAACCTAAAATTGCACGAGTGCAGTACTTGACTTGATGTATTCAGTTGCATGCTACGACTGCCAGTCACAGAATTGTGATGAAACTACTCATTCCTGAGAGTTTCATCAGCATGTAAACCATTTTTCTGCAAAATGATTCCAAAAACATGATAGAAACATTCTAGAAATGAATTGGTCCCTAAGATTGCAAACATTAAGACATGAAAAGTTTTCAAAAACCAACTTCCCTCAATAAAAAGAAGAAAGGAGATGATCAAAATGCAGCGTATCATAACTTTTGTTCTGATTGTCTGGACCGTTAAACATGCATTCCTGCATTAATGTTCACATTAAATGTTCTTGTGTCTAATTGTCCTTCCCCTTCTCTCACTCGGCAGTGTTCAGGACGTAACCACAGCACGGCTCAAGTCAATAGGGATTAGTGTTAGGGGTTAAATTGACCGTCCAGAGTCCAGCGCCTTCAGCAGAGGGCTGCCGCTGCCACTCTGGAGCCGCTGCCAGGCCAATTAGAGGCGGAGAAGGGAGTCGGTTGCTTTGGTTTTAATTACACAGTAAAATGATCCTGAACGTCCCTTAAGAGAGTCACTGCAGTGTCACCGAGCTGGAGCCTCGCTGGCCTATGAGCAGCACTTTATACCCAACAAGCCAAGAAGGAGGAGGAGGAGGAACTGAGGAGTTGCTGATTCTCCATTTAGACTTAATGGCTAGAGATGCCACCAAGGACACATTACACATTTGTTTTATCCACTTAACCTTTATTTAACTGGCTCGTCCTACCGAGATTAATGTCTTGTTCAAGGGAGCCTGAATGAGGCCAAGAGAGCAGCATCGAAGCAGCGGTTAGAGCTGAAGACAGGCAACAAGAAAAACGCACAAAAGACTGAAGGTCCACACTGAGTTCACACCTGCAGGTCAGTTCCTTCACTTTGAGCCAGTGCAGGAAAGAAAGTGCAGAAAGTTTTTATTTTTCCTTCACTTCATTCCATCACTCTGTTTCGGGCCTCTCAGAATGTGAAAAAGTGCTCTTTATTTTTCCACATCAATGTAATTTGAATTTCTTGGACTGCTGTCAGAAAAAAAAAAAAAAGTTGTATGTTTTCGGTTTTGAGAGACTGCAACTGAAATTTTCTCACAATTATCTGACTTTTCAAACATTATATGACTCCGAGCCAACATCCTGTCAAAAGTCCTCATTTATGAAACAATTTTATTTTGAAAAAGGAGCACTTTAAAGACAGTGACCGCAAGTCATTGGACCAGTCACAAGCTGGCATGCTAGAATGTCAGACACATTCAAAATCTGATTCATCTGATTGAGTCTAAATTTAAAAAGTGTCGTTCTGTGGACACATTTTGTTGCGTTGTTGGAAACCTCGTACTGTTTCATCGGACACCATCCTGTTTGATTTGAAATCTAACTTTGATTTGGCAGAAAGAAAATTTTTAACATCTTAAAAATCCTTCAGCAAACAGAGGAACACCTCCCACTTTTCCATCTCCTTCTCTTACACCAGCTTGTGTTTGGATGCTGTCTCCATAACAACCAGTAGGTCCATCCCTCTGACCGTTTATCTCAGGAATCGCCCGACGTTCATTCCTTTAAGCTTTTTTAGCTCCAATCTCCCGCCGCAGGCAATCCCTGAGCTCTGGTGACATTAGTGCTAAGCCTCCGTCTTAATGCCTCAAAGAAGCTGGAATCTGAAGTACAGCAGCCTTCAAGAAGCCGCAGTGACCTTCAAACTCTGTTCGGAGGGCGAGGACGCCGCATCAGCGCTATAAACAAGGCTTTCACCTCAGCCAATGAGTCGCTTCACTAAGATGGCACACTGACTTCAAAAGGAGCTGATCTTAGCAATGATAACCAGTCACAGAGTTACTGTCTTAACTTCTTTATTGATCATCTGCAGCTTCTTCACTGTGCGTCGTTTTAGCCTCTTTGAGCTTCAGCTGGGTGATTCATTTCGATGACTGAAGTGCAGAGGCCACAAAGTGCTCGTGATGCTGCACTGTGGCTTTGTTCACTCCTATAATGTGAACGTTTGAGGCAACAAAATCAGAGAAAACCAAAGAATGTAGTGATGTTTTCAAATAGAAGGCTGTAGGCAGAACGCAGCAGTCACTGTTTGATTTGAATGTGTTGTTCACTGTCATCACTGAGCTCAGCTTAGATTTGAATCTCTAAAGAGACGCCATCAGTGTAAATCTGTCTGCGTCACTTCTTACAAATATGATAAAAGCCTTCATCACACTGATGCTGATATTAGATTCCAACAACAACACGACATCACAAGTCTTACATCGCTTCCTAACGTTCAGCAGGTGAGCAAAGTGTTCCTGTTTAGCTGGACGACAATTTACTCAGTTTTCACCTCCAACAGCTCCTTGTTTTCCTTCCAAAGTCACTTCTTGACTTTATATTTAAGTCTCTTCCCCAGCGCTTAAGACTGGCTGGAGGGGAGATGGAAACCTGAACCTCACCTGCCTCGATTTTGGCCTTTTTTTGAAAGATTGTGAATATGTTGGAGGAGGAGCAAATAAGGAAAATTTCATGAAAACAGCCAACACATAGCTTATCCGAGCAGGCTTAAAACATCCTCATTGGGAAAACTGAAACAGTTTTCTGATGCTCACTCGCTCACATGGTGGTGATGAAGAGATACTGACCCCTGAAAGAAGGGATGTGTTTACTCTGCGGCTGCTGGTCCAACTATGTTCATGTAAGAGGTGACTTCGTTGAAAAATAAATGAGCTTAATCTTCTAAAATTGTCTCTTTCTACCTGAGGCAGTGATTTTAACAAACAAGCCTCATACATAAAATGCAAAAGCCGTTTCAGGTCACATTTGAAATGTTTGTGGCATACAAACGAAAAAGGTTTGATTCTTTTTGTCACCCACAAACACGCTTCTGACAGGCAGACAGGCTTGAAAAGAGCGACAGTATGAGACCCGGCAAATGTCAGAACAAATGTCTGCCTCGGTCTTACAGCAACTGTGCCATATAATGAATTATTCAAAGTGCCGCGATTAAAAATTTTAATTAGCCTTTGCTGTGATGAGTCGCACCGCCGAGGCTAATCTGGGCAACCTTTGTCCAGACAGATGGCTGCAGTAAATTGCTGCTTACAGTTTGGGGGTTTTTTTTAAGCATGTATGCAAAAATGTTGAAGATTTGAAAACACAAAGTTGTTGTGTGTGTCTGCCTGAGACTGTATGGAGACGCAGTAATGTGTGATTTGAATCATTTGGAAGGAAAAGTGTCGGGTCAGGTCATCTCTCCATCTGTCGCTGCACATTTGGGAAAAGGCCAAGTGGAATATTTTGCTATTGTCAGTACTCAGAACGCTGAGTCATGCTGACTCATCTCTTTCTCTGCCACTAATCTGCTTTTACATCCATTCAGACACATAAACAGACATCAGACTCAGAGCTTGAAGGAGCAGCTTTCACTAACAGTAAGCCACATCTGCCGGTCAGTCCCTGAACTGTGTGTAACTGATGGGCTCGTTGTGCTCTTTGCCACATTTTCCACCACCGCAGTCTTATCTGAATGCATTACAGTTACTGACTACTTCCTTAATCATTCCACAGCTGGTCAGATTCTGCTTAAGTACTTTTATAGTTAATACAGTTTCCTCTTTTATTTTTCTGGTGGTACATCTGCTCCAGAACTCCTGGGTCTGGTTATCCTGACGTCTCTCCACTCGCTGCAACGTCTTCTGACTCCTCACCCCACCTCCACATCCCTCAGGTCAGCTGACCTCAGGCTCCGGGCATTCCAGTAACCTAAACCTAAGGTCAATGACGACGCTGATGCACCCTATTACCTGTGGATCAGCTTCCCCTTCTACTTCATCAAATCTTCCCTCGTCACTGAGACTCAAAACTTTAATTTGATCATTTATTTTTAACTTTTATTTGATAGCATTGAATGCTCCTGATGTGGCCGATCTTTAACTTGTACTTCGTGTGTTTGTGAGTTGTTTACACTGATGTTCATGTTTGTGTTTCTTGTATTTGTGATTTTAGCTCTCTGCTCTGTTTGTGTGGCACTTTGGTCTATATTGGTTTTATTTTAATACATAAATTTGACCTCCTCGTACAGGCTCTGCCCCATGAAATGCATTAAAGAGCTGCTGAGTTTTAAATGCATTTGGGAAACCAATCACTTTTATATTCAGCGTGTTCATGCATTCAGTCTGAGCTGCCATGTTTAAAATGCATACCTCCATCAGGTCCCAGATATGCTTTTATCCTGGCTATAAAAATCTGGTTAGGCTTCTGCAGGCATGACAACATCAGACCTAGTGATGCATTTAAATGTCACCCTGTTTATTGTTGGTTTCATTCTGTGTATGGCCGTGTAAGCTGTTTCAGACAACCCATCCAAGTTGATTCTTTGCAGTTCCTCTCAGTCGTGCAGGCAGTCTGAGTCTGACTCCCTCTGTCATGAAAAATATTTGTCTTCTTTGCTCTGCAGACTGCAGAGGACTTCACTCACATGACGTTTTATGAAAGGCAATAAAATCATGTTTGAAAGTTTCAATTATTTTGTGCAGGCAAAGTCAAACTAGCTCAGATTGGAAACTTCTTGGGCAGCTCTTTGCTTTTTAACTTGTGGTGGAGAATGTGGAAGAGTATTTTCTCAGACTGACTGAGGTGCAGACAAACAAATTCTTCTGAATGAGACCTCAGTGACGACAAAGAGCAGCGTCAGCATGTCGGAACAAAACCTGCAACAATGGGAATAAAAAGGGCCGTGCAGCGCAGTCACCATCACGTCTCTGCGCCGTAAATGGACAAAGTAAACAGCCAGGTCAGCTGTCTTTGGCACACACACATCGACCATGGTCACTTTACGATGATCAAAGTGTCTCAGCCATGAGTCTCATGCAGCTTATTAGGAGTCACAGGAGACAGCTTGTCCATCTCGCTCACAGACCGCCGAGACGATCCATCACACACACCTTCACAGTGAGATGAGCTGTGCAGGAATCGATATCGATGTGTTTGATTTACACACCGACACTCAGGATGAAATATCTACTGTGACCTACATTTCATAGAGGTGGATAATTATTTCACTGAGTGACGAACTGACAGGAAACGTTGAGCAGGAGAAGAAGAGTGAAAATCTCCAAACACGTAGCTGGCTGTTACTCAGTGTCACAATATATACATTAATTTAAAACTATTGGAATTTCTCTTCACATATTCATGTGCAACCAAACACATACAGCATTTCCAATGAGGCATGAGTGGAAATGAAAACTGACTGACAGAGGTGGAATCATGGACTTCAGGATGTGTGATGACGACTGAGCACAAACAGCTCATAGAAGAGCAGAACTGAAAGCTGGTTAAAGGAGGATGGAAAGAGAAACCACGGAGAGAAGGAAAGAACAAAGAAAGAAAACATGAAAAGGCAAAAAGGCTCAGTGAGGGGCTGAGAGGGGAGCAGGGACGGAGTGAATCAGCAGGATTCATCTGAGAAGTAAAAATAAAGAAGAGCAGTGACAGATATGATGAGCAAGAACCAACAAGAGGAATGAGCACAAGCCTCGCTTTCATCAAGAGCTTCACGGCGGGGGGTTTCCATCAGAGCTGCCGGCTGTTGCTGCCATCGGGTCATCAATCTCTCCTTTTCCTTTCACAGACCTCGTTCGCCTTTTCGCCCGCTCCTCTTTCTCCTCTTTTGATCAGAGCCTCTCTCCCTCCCTCTCTCTTCCATCCTGTGGTCTCTCTCCTGGTCGTGCGAGCCTAAAAAGCCTTCGGTCTGAGGAGGCCTGATGCCTGATTGATTTTCAGATGCAGGGAGTTAATTTTAGATCACCATCAGGGAGCCCCGGTCGAGTCACACAGAGAGCGAGGGAGCAGTAAATGATGAGGAGTGATGGCTGGTTATGTGGGTTGGCGACTCGTGGGGGGACTAATAATTTCTGATGGCTCCCGCAGCTCGGCTCACCTCCCAGGATGCATCAGAATGAGTGTGATTTGTTGCTTGGTGACAATGACATGCCACCTCTGGAAACAGGGTCAAAAGATAAAAGAAAACATGAGTGACGTGCATGCTTCAGTGAGCTGAGGCTCCATGTGCACCATGACACCTCTGCAGTCTCACTGGAACAACACGGTAAAGAATGCAGGGAAATTAGACACAGCCGGTCCAGTTATTAACAAGCCGGGTGTTTGCCTCACATTGTGGAGGGAAAAGCCCAGAGCATGATGGGAAATTACTAGCAAGCCACCTGCCAAAGTGAGCTTGTGTCAGTACTCAAGTCGCTAATTTGTGCGTCCGGTTAGCTGAGGAATTTATTTACAGCTGAAGCTTTCCAGCGTTTCCTGCTGTGAAGGAAATATTCGTCCATCATATCTGGTTCATTATTCTGCACAGTTAACACCGTGTGTGTGTGTGTGTGTGTGTGTGTGTGTGTGTGTACGCTGGCAGGAAGCTGTCACTGACAGAAAACACAGGAATG
>JAPQLA010000014.1:1841818-1856606 GCA_029822935.1 Naso vlamingii
ATTTAAAACAGCAGTCCCACTTTGTAACATCATTTGTAGGTTAAAAGAGACAGAAAAGCACAATATGTCCCCTTTAATGTGTCTAATACACAAGTATGCCATTTGGGACACAGCTAAAGTCTCCTTTTTTCAAATGTAAAAGGATTCTTCGGAAAAACTCTGTTTAGTTTAACAGACCAAACAGACACGTGCTGAATGGACTCAAACACACACATCACACACACACACACACACACAGAGTCACACGAACAATACACCTTCAACAGAGTACATCCATCATGTTAACTTACTGCTGTGGATAGTTCAGCATGACCTCTGCACCTGAGTATGACTACACACACACACACAAACACACAAACACACACGCCTGATGCTGCATCTGCAAACAGTTTGCTGAGCTCAGAGAATTAATCATTTAGGAAATAATTAAAATCAATAAAGCAGAACAGATTGAATGAAAGGAAAAACAACAACATCCTCGGGCTTGTTCGTCCCTGATCAGAGAGAGAGGAAGACAGGAAGTGACATCACTGAGAACAACAAACCTGAAAAACTCTGTTTTAGAATGTGATGCTTTCTATAGGGGATGAGAGAGATTCCACCCTGTTAAACCATCAGGCCAAAGTTTTCCCATGGAAGCCAAAGAAATAAGTCTTTGTAGATCAGTCATGTGAAATGCAATCCCACCTTTGTCCACAGGGAGTGCTGTTACTCAGTTTTCCTTTTTAATGACCCAGTGACATTTACTCTAGCGCCACCATCAGGATAAACTTTAGACCTTTAACCACACATAAGGCTCTAAGATTATAGTGAAATCATAGTCTAATAGTGTCATGTTTGTGGTTTAATGGGCATCACTGCCTCTAGGGGGTGCTAGCATGATGTTTGGCCAGAAAAATAACAATAACGAAAGCCTGAGACCATGTCAGACTTTCAGTAAATGCAGCACGGAGAGAGGGGAAAGAGATCTGAATCAAGTCGAACGTGAGGCAAATATGATGAAATGAAGGATATTTAGTGAGAAACAAACTCCTGTGTGGAGTTCAGCAGACACACAGAGAGCTAATGTGGTGGAGAGAAGCAGTTCACTGAGAAAAAGAGCAAGTACTGAGGAGGACAGATAACAGCTAGGAGGAGGAGGAGGAGGAGGAGTGAGAGATAAGCAGGGGAGGGCAGCGTGGAGGAGAGAGGCCATCCTCAAGAACAAAAGAGTAATTTGAAAAGCTGCGAGCAGAAAGCTCAGGGGTCCGACACTCGAGAGTTCAACAATACACAGAGTTTTTAAAAAGTGGCTGACAGGCTCCTGAGATGATGATTTAATGTTTCAAGCTTCAGTTCTATTTCTGTCTGAGAAAAGTGAAGTTTTCTGCTGCTGAATAAATATAGAGCAGCTTTGTTCTGAGGAATCTGCTGTTTGAAATGTAAAACGATGAGAAGTCAACTTATTAAAGGATTCTTGGTCCTCAGATGAGACATGAGAGAGCGAGCAGCACGGGACTGAAAAACACAGCTGAAGTCCACTTACTGTGCGATGAAGACTAGCCCGCAATCATCACTATGATGGTTAAAATGAATGAATGTCCATCTGTCCATTTTTTTCGGGAGAAAAGTGCCGGCGCTGCGCTCAGGAGTGCTGGGATGAAGCACTGTGTGCTGAGAGAATAAAACGCTGCACGTGCATCTGTAACAACTATATGTAGATCAGGCCGCTGCATGACCAACACTGCTCTGCTGCTTTCACTATCAGGTTTCTATTTCGAATCTTATTCTCTTTAAAGCTTTCCCTCGCACTCCGTATGAACGACGAGTGTAATACTAATAAAGACCCAGCTCTCACGGCTCCAGCGATCAGACACAGAGCACAGAGGATGTCGGTGCACGACCTGATCCACTGGAGACAAAAATACATTGAACATCACCGCCCTGTCCAGGATTTTTCTTTTTTTTTCTGTTGGGGGGGACTTTATTTTCTGACAGGACAGCTGAAGAGTGGACAGGAGACAGATGAGAGGGGGAATGACATGCAGCAAAGGGCCACAGGTGGAATCGAACCCGTAGCCGCTGCAGTGAGGACGCAGCCTCTGTATATGGGCGCCCGCTTTACCACCTGAGCCACTGGACGCCCCCCTGTCCAGGATTTATGATTGGCTGGTTGAAAAAGGTAACAGGGACGTCACCAGCTCCTTTCTGAAAACTTGAGAAATTTTCCACTGGAAGCAGTCAGAGCGGCCACACAGGCGGCGCTCCTTCTGCAGACGCTCTCGCCTCATTGACAGCAAATGGAAAAAAAAGATGCTGACGCCCAGAAAAACAGCAGGTGGACACGGGCCCTGCACAGCTTCTCTGCACGGTGCGAGTGTGGCTCATTCATGTCCACACAAACAGTTTGTGTCTGAACAGACAAACTGAATCAAACCAGCCTGCTCGCAGCTTCACCTCCACACAAACTCAGTGACAACTACAAGCAAGAGCTCCAACAAACCCACACAACCACCCAGTGTGACCACAATTTGTCCAACAGTCATCGAACAATCCGTCACATTTGGCTTTTCTGGGAATAACTGAAGGCAATCTGTTCCACAGGAAAACAAGCAGCAGCTTCTCTGCTTCCACTCTGTGAATCCTTGAATCTTCCTCCAAAGTCTGCGTCCTTTCTGTTAGTGTAATTTGATTTTTTGGGCAACTATTTTGACTCACACTTCATTCAGTTCTTAGATAACAATAAAAATGTGTAAAAAATAAGCGTCATTTTTATTTGAAAATGCTCTTTATGTTCCTTAATGGGTTTCTCCAAGTGAGAGTCACATTTGAGCAAAATGTCAGCTTTCAAAAACCCAACAGCCATAAAACAATACGGTCGTTTTTCTGCTTCAAACCACTGGGAAATAATTATAATACACATCGCCCTCATACTCTAAATCCAAAGACACAATATATTACAGCAGTTTCTGTTTTAAGGGATTCAGGTTGGATTCTTTCTTTCAGCTCATAAGTTCAACGCCTGAAATCCACCAAAAACTGCCGATAAAGACGGAAAAAGATTACAGCTGGGGGAACAAGCAGAGGTGCAGGAGTGAGAGCGAGCAGTTATTAAAGATGAATAGAAGCCGAGCAGTGAGTGACAGCGGCGTACGTTCTCCCAGCAGGCCCAGCATGAATGTGATTATCCCGGGATAATGCTGTTTCCTCATAGAAAAGACCTCGACTGTCTCGGGGGGGGATTAGATTTAATTAGTCTCTCGCTCTGAATAGAGGAACACTCACACCTACACAGCTACAACTTCAGTAACAAACTGGGCAGTGATGGAGAGGAAGCTGCAGTTCTGCACTTTGTCATTAACACCATTTTTCACCTTTTCTTCTTCTATTTACTCCACCCTGTTCCCTTTAACCCTCTAATGCATAACACGGGTCAAAAACGACCTGGCAGGGTTTAAATTTTCTTTATCTTTGCAATATATTAATTCCATTATTCAGGGTTCCAGGTAACAGGGTTCACGTAACTTGTTTTTCATCATCACAAATACTTTCATTTTCTCTTACTTTTTGAAAAAAATGTTTGTATCGCTATCCCTCTAATAAGCAACATGGGTCAAAAATGACCTGTATTCATTTCCTATGTAATTTCATGAAATAATTGTATTTTATCATTTCGTATCACATGTATTCAATAAATCCATTGTGTTTGTTTATCACAAATCATATTTTTTCTGTTTTAATTTTTTACTACGATTTTTACTCGTGTGGTTTGCTGGGGGATCTGAGTCAAAAATAGCCACTCTGTGCAATTTAACAGACAGAACTACTTACGGAGTTCATGTTCGCATGGGTCCTAATTTAAAGTATCACATAAGGGGTGGGGGGGGTCGACGAACATAAATACTGAACTATGTAAGGTGAGCTGATGGTTAAAATCAGAAATACAGTACATAATTCCATAATAAATAGTTTTAGAACTTTTGAATTCAGTGTTCATACTCTATTATTCATTGATCAGACTGTGAAACAGAGTGTGGTGCGTACAGTATGGTGGACATGCAGCATGGTCAGAGCGTGGTGTTAGCGTGGGGAAAAATGTTACATTTTTCGAGGGTGGGACGGAGGAGTGCTGTACGCAAGGAGAAGGATTTCATGAGGTTGTCTGTTCCACAGAGCTTTAAGATGTATGTGGCTCTAATAATTTAAGAATATATCTGTAATATAGTTTTGGATGACATAAGTGTTAATTGTGTTCTTATGCTTTTGATTTTTTTTTATCCACAGTACAGTATGGCTGATCGCAAAAGAAAAATACATACGGTCAAAATGGTCGCAGAACTACTCCACAATAACAGAGATGAGGAAGAGGAAGGAATTTTGCTTCAAACCATTGCTAAATGAATTATTTTAACAAAATTATTATTCTAGTCTGTCTTTGTCTTGTTTTTACTCATGCTTGCATACATGGGCCGTTTTTGAGCCATGTGCGCAAACAATGTTGTACCACAAAAACTTTTTTTTTTTCATAAAGTAACAAAGTGAACATGAAAATAATGATTTATTTTTATTTCTTTATTTGTTTGTTTATTTGACAGGGACAGTACACAGCTCTTAGCTGTACCAGAGTTAGCTACAAGCTAATTTTCATCTGTAGTCCCAGGGCAGGAAACAGAGAACATCTCTGCTAAGACAAGGAATCTAACACTGTAGTACAAAACAAACAAGCAAACACACAAAAAACAACTGTAAAACAAAACATTATCACAAAACAACATCTTCAGCAGCAACAATAACAACATTTCACAACATGAAAACAAACATTGCAACAACAACAATGCAGTTTCATTAAGACACAACGGCAACAATAAAATCACTTTATTTGTGGTAATAAGGGTAAAGGTCCTTTATTGGTCACATTGACACAATGTACAGTGAAATGTCGAATCGAATCGAACTCAGGACCGTCTAGCTATGAGGCGACAGTGCTAACCACTACACCACCGTGACTGGATGGCATTGTCTTTTCATACTTTCAATACTTTGGACATTTAATGATGAAATAAATAGTTTTCAAAATATACAGCAAAGAAACACTCAACCATGCATGAAATTACACAGGAAATGAATACGGTCATTTTTGAGCCATGTTGTGTAGTAACAGGGGTATGCAGATGTTATGCATTGGAGGGTGAAAGCCCTCCCTCCCCCTCTGCCTCCTGTCAATCATCCATCAGGCTTTAGCACACGTAACAGCGGATTAGCAGAGCAGCTAGCAAGAAGCATTTCTGTTAGCGGGGGCGTCTGTTTCATTTAAGGCTCCGTCCCCTTGTTGTTGACAACCCATCCAAGACAAACCTGTCACTGTCGGGTTTGGAAAAGAAACACAGACTCAAATTCAGAGGGGACTTTTTTTTTTTTTCCTTTTTTTTTTTTTAAATTTGCCACCTTTGAGAAAAAATCTCACTTTGTCAAATGACTGTCTGATAAAGCTCTATCATTATGAATAATCTGGACAATGAAAATAGAGCTGATAATGTGAAGTCATACTGCTTTCACTTACTTAGCAGGTGCAGCAGAATTCACCTTTACAATCTGCTTTACAATCTGCTTTGAAAGTTTGCTTTGACGAATTTGTTGGTGAAGACTCACATTCTGCATATTAGAAGAGTTTCAACTTCCTGTGTGTTTTTTTCATGGTGATTAGAACAAAAATCTGATGGGAAAACTCTGGTGATGGTGTTTTCTGAACGGAGGAAATCTGAAGAGCAGCTGCTGAAAGACTGAACTGAGCCGACTGAAGCTCGTCTGCCATCGTCACAATATCAAACGCTGCTTTCCTAAACCACAAAATGCCAATTTTCTCCTGTCACAGGAAGAAACTGACAGCTTCATTCAGTCAGCAGGGACGTCTATTTATAGACTTAACACTCTCACACTCACACACACACACACATACACATACACACACATATACATATACACAGACTGCAGATATTTGATCAAGAAGAGCACTACATCAAATCACATTAATGCACTTCAACAAGAGTGTGGCAAGGTCAAGATCACTATGTGTGTGCGTGTGCATGTGTGTGTCCTCTATGTTACAGACAGTGAGGCAGTTTGATACACATTCATTGGTTCATGCTCTGTCTAAGGACAAATCACAGATTTGCCAGGAAAATGTTTGTTGAAAGGTTCAAAACAACATTAAAACTACAAATATGTGTCTGCTGTATGTTTTGTCTGTAATTATTGTATATATGCAGGTTCTAAAACTGTCTTTGTCATCTTTACTTTTCATTTTACTCTCTATATAATGACACACACAACTTTTCCTCGTAACACAAACACACACATAAGGTACGAGGGGAACAGCGCCTCTGGAGTCTGTGGGTTTCACAGGATTACAGGATCAGAGTTAGAGGACTTATTTAGTTCTTGATCAAAGATTAAAGGCAAGCAAGGCCCACACACACACACACACACAGAGCAATACTTAGGTACATATTATGTACATTTAAATAGCAGGTGTCTGATGTATCTTGCATGGATTAACCAACAAGCAGGACAAGTGAAGGTGATTTAGTGAATCTGTTGAAAACATCAGCATCAGAATAGTTTCTGGATTCCTTTACAATTTCTCCTGATCTTCATCATCTTGTGTTAATGACAAAAAATAGATCTTTAAAGCCTGGCATACACCGTACGAGTTTTTGAAATGCTGTCATATCTCCAGCTCATCCTGTACGAGTCAGTCGTGTGCGATGTGACGCCAAAGGTCACGACTGAGGTCCTCACACTGTACGGTCCGATCGCCAGCCACGACCTAAGAGCTCACACTGTACGTGTCAAAATGGCCCGTCGGCCCTCGCGGACCGTCCTGGCTCTGGACAACTGTTAATAAAGATTCGTTTGAAAGCTCACAGGCAGGTTTGTTTACTAGCAATAATACTAACAAAGGCAAAGACGTGCTGCCTCGTGCTGCTATCCTGTGAGCCAAAACCTCTGAAAACAGAAGTGCCGGCGTGTGCGGACTCACAGATGGAAGGAATACCTGGACGGTAACGTGATGACTTGTTCATTTTGCAGAGAGAATTGGAGGTAAGTAGCTACTTTTACTGTTTTTAACTTGATAGCTAACATTAGCTACGCCGTGATTACTGTGGCGCTGTTTTATTTTGACCTCGTGTGCCTATCGCCATGGCGTTCAGACTCTCTGTTTGCCACTTCGGGCAGGCGCAGCGAGAGCAAAAGGCTCTGGTCTCAGGGCGCCCGGTGGCTCAGTCCCCCTCTCTCTCCCCTGTTTCCTGTCCACTCTTCGCCTGTCCTGTCCTAATAAAGGCACAAAAAGACCCCAAAAATATCTTTAAAAAAAAAAAAGGCTCTGGTCTCGCGATCGTGTGTCGGGAGCAGCATATCAGCCCTCGCTCCCCCCGCTGGAAGTCAGCCCAACTTCAAAATGAGTTGTGCGTCTCAAAATCGGGTCAAAAACGGGCCGAGATCGCACAGTGTATGCTCGGCTAGGCTTTAATAAGTCAACAGAAACTAGGTCATAAATGAAAGTTGTTTCCTATGAAGGCGTGTGGGGGATGATTTGAGGAGACTCAGCCTGAGAGAGAGGCTGCTCTGCTGTCTGATGGTACGGCAGCAGATACTTCTGTGTCTGTTGTCAGAGCAGCAGTGAACAGGCTGTGGCTGGGGGGGTTGGGTGGGGGGGTATTGTCCTAATATTTGGGCTGTGGGCAGGAGCTCAGTGACATCACTGATGATCCACTGGTGGGTAGCAGTGATGCTCTGGCCATAATTATCCAGGATGTCCACTGGATGCGTCTGTGTGGCATTTCTGCTGCAGCTCAAACTGAAACTGAAAGTGTTTCAGAGACACAGAGCCTCTTCTTAAGCAAGCATACTGAAAATACATTTGCAGTTCATTCAGAGGCACAACAGATGCTTTGGGGCTGCGTTTGACTCAGTGTAATAACTGTGCCACTTCACTCTGTCTTGTGTCTGTATTCTCTGGATCGTGTGCTGAAGTGGCAATCAGCAGGTAAAATCTAACACTCAACTTACTTAACTGTAATCAGTTTCCACCCTGTGGGCAGATTTAAAAAGAGGCACAAATGCAGCTTTAGCAGAAAGAGGGGCGGCTCTGCAGGAGGAGGGCCTTCTGACTTAGGAGAACAAAGAAAAAGCACATATTTAACCAAAATAGCCCACTACAAATACATTTCCATTATGTTTAAAATATCTCGTGACTGCACCAGTTTGCACAGTGTGACGTCTCTGGGTTGTGCTTGTTTCTGACCAGTCAGTGAAAACTGACCAGACACATGTGAAAACACCTCCACACGGTGGAGAAGGACTGCAGGAGAGAAACGAATCTGCAAGAGCCGACTGGTGAAGCAGCCGAGGAGAGAAGAGTTGATAAGAGCGCTGAAGCTGCACGACTCCTCCTCTCAGCTTATCGACTGAAGACCAGACGCTGTTCCTCAGCGACAAGAGTTCAGACGCGGAGAGATGAAGCCTCCCCTGACACTTGTGAGCACACAGACATCTTATCTCTGCTGAGCAACGATATGTCCTCCATGTGAACTATTCCACTGCCGCCAACATGCAATCACTCGTAGAGCATCTGAGAGATCCTCAGGAGGAGTTCATGTTTCTGATCACTTTTTAGAAGATCAGAAAACAACACAATCTGTTTCTGAATCATTCCAAAACGAGAAATAAGACCTTGCATTTCTCGGGTGGCATTTCTCTTTGTTTGCAGATAAACGAGGCCTAAATGAATCCATTAGATTCTCAGTCATGACATTTGTTATTTTGCAGCCTGTGCACACAGAGCAACGTACAAGTAGTGTAATAAAACAAAGGTCAGAGCTTACTTAGAAAATAACAGCTTTTAGAGGAAGTGTGAGAGAAGATAAAAATCTCATTTTACAAATATCTCTACTTTAGATATTAAGACCTTTGGAGGAGTCACTGAAACATGAACCTGCTCTGTTATTTTGTAAAGATTCACGATAAGAATATATTATTTGTTGGAAGAAATCAAAAATGTCTCATTATTACAGAAAAATATAGACTTTAATCGCTGGCCCACAGTTATCTGTGACTGCAGGTGCAGGAAGGGTCACAGTGAACGCAGCTGAAGGGTTTGTGCTCGTCTTCTGCATCCAAACCAAGTTTGCCATCCTCCACTGGCAGGAGGAAATTAATTAAAAGATAACGGTGAAGTGTTGTGAAACTTTAAACAAAAAACAATGGGCTTTCATTACCTGTGATGAACTCAGGATAAACTGTTTTCACTACCTATTATGAATTTGAATTTTGTTCACCATCGAGAATCAGACATCAATGGAAATAAAAGAAGTGGATCATAAATGCCTTTTTAACTTGTGAGGTGTCGCTGTCGCGCTCAGTGGTTTGGACAAAAACTGGAAAAAAGTTCTTGTAAAGACAGACGGAGCTTTGAAGGCGCCGTCCACACGATGAGTCCTGTAGAGACGCTGTTGGTCACTTCGCTGACAGCTGGGATAACTCCATTATCCAAAAAGTTGGATTTAATGCAACGATAATGCACTCTGATGAGATGTTGAAATTCATCTTACTCATCAGGATGCAAACTCAGTTCTCACCATCAAGCACCTTGTGCTTTTCAATGTAGCTGTTATTGGGTCTTATTGCGTACTGTGTCTTATGTAAACATTTTTTCTACTGTGTCCTGTTGTTGATGTGTTGATATGATATGATGTGTTCAACATCATGTTTTATGTAAAATATGTTTTTAAATGTCATGCAAGTCAAAGATGAATTTCTGCCTCTTGCACACAAAGGCAGACAATAAAGTATTTTCTGATTTCTGAAACAATCTTCACTCCCAGGAGTGACAATGTCTACAGGTGGTTTTGGAAAAAGCCTCTGCAGGGTCAGGCTCTCTCCTAGCTGTGTCTGACCGGCGTAGGTACTTTTCATTTCCTGCGAGTTACAATGGCGATCAACGCACAGAGAAAATACAACATTCACGTGACGACAGTTCAAGCACAAGTACAGGTTCACAAAAAAAGAAAAGTCACTGATCCGAAGAAGGAAACAGCTGATCGAACGATATCATACAGTCGACTGTTTGGTTTCCACATGAACTCTGGGAAATGAGGTCCAAAAGCGCACCTGCAGTTACAGCTTATCAACCAAGTGCTGTCAGAAACAATGGAACTCAAATCTTTGAGATTACCACTTTAAAGTGAGAAACTTCTTCTTCTTTCGGTTTGTTTCTAAACACACTGAACTAGAAACCAAGATAAATCAGAAATGACCAAACAGAGACTTGTGTACGTTGCCAAGTCAACAGAAAGTGCAAGTTTTCCCAAAGACGAGTTTAAATACATGACTAATCTGAGTATATGGAGTGTGAAGCATATTGAGCTGAGCTGACTCAACAGGAAATCCCTGAAAGTTGCATGAACATAGACAAAACCAAAAACAATCAAGAGTTTCAAAGACGACTGACAGACCTCTGGTTACATTTCCCTCCAAAGATAACCCTGTAACTGTCGGTCCGTCTCTGTGATGATCATTTCTCTGAAGCTGTGCCTCAGAGATTCAAAAGGTTTTTGTTGAGGAGAGTTATGAAGTTTATTAACATGCAAACCAGACTTGTGGTGTCAAAGCTGTTTGAGAAAACAAATGACCAAAACCTTTGCAGACGGTGTTTGTGAAGCTGCAGACAATAAGAAAGTTTAACCACATTTGTCTTTTCTGTCCTGAACTGAATTAAAGTCGCCTTGTGTTGCACTTCAAGTATCAATTCATCCTGAATCTCAACACCTCAGCATCCTTTTACAAACACATCAGACATGTAGAGAGAGCAGCTCTCTGCTGACAGCCACCCGTTAATGACGTCGTCCCTCTGAGCTCATTCCTCCAAGCCACTGAGCCAGCACTGCTGTCTCCATCCTCTGACTTTCAGTCTGATTTCTGAGCAGAAACAACACAGATCCTGTGGGAGGATTTAAATCATTTCACAGCTTCTTCACTCCGACTCACCTCACTTAGAGTTTTTCCATGAAAACCTCGCCATTACTCTGCAGATACAGTCCAGCGACAGCAACACAGGTAGCATGACGGAGAGAAACAAACAGTACAAGTGGGAAGGTGAACCAGAAAAAAGACAGAAAGAGGAGGGCACAATGACACCGATTTAACTAGGACACCTGAATGCAACACAGCTTATCAGACGTTTTTGAAGACCTTTAACGACCTCAAATTACCTCCAGCATAAAAAAGTGCAGAAAATCGTCTTAAATCAAGACTAAATGTTGTAATGTTGCCAAACCGACTCTACAAAGTCAAATCCAATCAGCACAACCGATCATTTTCCATCAGGCTGTGACTGATTTATGACTGTTTCACACGGGGATGATTCCTCGTCCTGGTCGACACAGACTGCGACATTTTTAACAGCTCCATGAAATCTAAAATATATCCATCCAGCTCACTGTCGACATTTAAACATTCCACCGTTACTATATTTAGGCATCAAATAAAATAGTCAGTGTGCTTTCAAACGATAACTGGAAATGTGTGCACGAGTTGTAACTTCCCTCTGCAAGAATCTGCACATACAGATACACAGCAGAACTGACAAACGAATAGCCAAAGGCAAACAAACACACACACACACACACAGACACTTGCTCCTGTAATACCCAGTTCTATCAGGTTAAAGCAGGAATCAGATAATGACTTCTATCAAAGAGCCCTCCAGAGTCTAATAAAACCTCCCTGTCTTCCTCCACAAGTAGCTCGAAAGTGTGTGTGTGCGTGTGTGCATGCATGTGTGTGTGCATGCGTGTGTGCATGCATGTGTGTATGAATCTGTGCGTGTGCACAAATTAACCGTCAGTTGAACAAAGCCTACGTAGGAGAAATTGTAGCAACATAAAATTTACTGGATTTAGTGTCAATGTATATATGTGCATCACAGTTCATGTCTCCCGTTTTTAAACGGAGCAGTTTTTCTGTCCGCTGACACGGTGACAGCGTCAGTGTTTTGTCTCTAGTAGCATATTTATGAAATGTAAGTAGCCATCCTCCCGCCTCAGTACCCACACGGTGTTTTTCTGCTCAGGTGGCCTGAGTTTGAACCGGGTTCAGTCCTGACTCAGCCTGCTGTCCTTCACTCGTCCTGCTGAGACGTGACATCGAACAGGACCTCGTCTGTCAGTCTGAGCAGCGAGTCCTCAGTTCAACCTGCAGGAAATGCAGAATGTGTTGCTGATGGCCTCACAGGTCTGGGGGTTAAAAAAGAGAGTTTACCTATAAAAAACATTACATGTTGCTCATGACTGTGCTGATTTGCTGCTGCAGTTCTTGGAAGCTCTGCAAACATTCAGCTCAAACTGAACTGAAGTCAAAGGTGTCCACCTCAGAAACCGCTCAAGGTCACTTTAACATCAGCACTCATCCAAACAACCACTCATTCTAATTTTAATTTTAATTTGACAATGCATTCCTGAATATTTTATTAATCTATGATTCATAATGTTGAATGAACAATTTATACTGTGAGTGTGATGGCAAAGCTGAAATAACACGAAATTAATTCACTTTTACTCTACATTTCTGACACCCACACACTGACGTTTTCTCCTTAAATCACCATGTCACCGCTCACCGCTCAAGCATGAAACCACATTTCTGACACAGAAGCTGCTGGAAGTCCTTCAGGTGAAACGCTGCTAATTACTCAATAAAAATCCCTTCTGAGAGAAATCTACATCACTGGTTCCTGTTAAAAGGCAAAAAGGAACAAAAATTAAACCCATACTTCACTGTTCCACAGAACAACCTTAAGATAAAACTTCGTGAGTGTCTGTGAGTATTTTCTGCTGTCAGAAAGCAAAAAAGTCCCATTTCACTCTCAGTTTCAAAAGAGTGAACTTCTGTTAAGTCATATGAGGATTTTGGAGGAGCCATTAGCTGTGTTATCTGGTCCACTGTGAGGCTGATTCAAGTGGAAAAAGAAAAAGCTTTGTAGTGAGTCTCAGACGGCGGCCTCGGAAAAGGCACTTTGCACTTATCAACAGAGTGAAACTGAATGGACGTTTCTATCAGCATCAGCAACAGCTCCAAACAGCTCCTGCTCTTAAAACTTGAAGCTGAGGTATTTGCTCCTCAGACCCCACAGGCGGGTGTTTGAGTGTCTGTGTGAATGTCGAGTTTCAGAGGCTTCGCTGAATGTCACACAAACACTTGAAAGATGTCAACAGAAATATTTGGAGAATAAACAGAAAAATCCGGTTTGTTGTTTGTTTCTAATATGAAGTCTCGACTGATGGAAACTGAGTGAGACTGACTTTCAGGCAGCAGCCAAACACGATATTTGTCAGCAACTCATGAGTTATTCCACAGCAACATGCTCAGAGAGGAAACCTCAGACATCACTGAGAATCGCTGCTTGATCACATTTGTCTGAATGAGCAGCGACTGCAGATGTTTCACACAAGAATCTGAAAAAACATCCACTCGTCCACTCTGATGGCAAATCAGTGTGTTTTTGTGAAAATACATTCTGGCCAAAGATGTTAAAGGCCCTAAAACTGCCCTGACCAGTGCACGTAATTATCCAGAATGTAAAGCTGAGCAGAACAGACGTTACAAAATAAAGACAGGAAGTCATTAATTTGACAATAAATCCACATTTTGGCAACTGGAAATATTTCACATGGTAAATTTGTCACTTAGGTTTGAACATTTTAGCTACAGCTGTTTCTAATTGGTGCCTGATTGGAGCCACAATTTTTATGTTCAAAACATCAAACACGGCCTGGTTCCAGCTTCTTATCTGCACCGATGAAAACTGAATTCTTCATCTTTGATAAAAATAAAAAGTTGGTTTCTGGTGAGCAGTGACCGAAAATATGTGTCCACAGAGGTTCAGTTATATTCCTGCTCAAAAATACTGCCTGTCCACTTGAAACAGCGTTTCACATGAGACCTGAAGACTCGTGGGGTGAGAACGGTTTTGGTCGTGCACACGACACCGAGTGTTTGTTTGGTGATTTCTGTGATTCAACACGTAAATGAAGCACTCTAAAAATAAACATTAAAAAAGGAGGAAAGAAAAGACATCATTTACTTTAAGGAAAATACACATTTATTTTTATTTTTACCACATTTAGAAAAACTGTGTACATTTTAAAGCTTAATGAATTAATCTGATGTACTCTGAGCAAAATGAAGGCGTGAAATCTATTACGAACTTTGTGCACGTGTAAACATTTTTTCTATGTCATTACAGATAAGTTGTAAATAGTTTCATGATGAACATGAATAATGACATTTATTTGTTCATTTTCTCAAGAAAAAAATCTCAAACATTTGCTGTTCCCAGCTTCTTTAATGTGAGAATCTGCTGCTTTTCTTCATCATTTATGGCAGTAAATGATGAGTCTTTAAGTTTTGAACTGTTGGCTCGACAAAAAAAGTAACTTAAAGATGTTATTTTGAGCTATGAGCAGCGGTGATGAAACTGATGAACTAAACATTAATAGGCTACATTTAGAGAGAAATCAGTGAAGACAATCTGTGGACACAGCCCGTGTGTACGCGAGTTTCATAACTCGATCGTTAGTCAGCTCACTCAACCTTTGCTGTGAACTAAACCACTTTGATATGATTCTTATTAAACATACAATTTACATTTTTAAAACTGGCTGGAGGGAAAAAAAAAAAAAAAAAATATATATATATATATATATATATATATATATATATATATATATAAATAAAATGTTATTTTTTTTTT
>JAPQLA010000014.1:1877473-1889961 GCA_029822935.1 Naso vlamingii
TGTGTGTGTGTGTGTGTGTGTGTTATCTTCCAGACCTGGAGAAAAAATTAAATGTGTTTCCTGATGACAGGAAGTGGAAGAAGTCCTACACGAAGGCTGAGCATGTCTTCACACCAACAACACCCTGCACAGAGAAAAGTGAACACCACTGGGTCACCCACTGTTTGTTTGCAGAGGTGGGCAGAGCAGCTAAAAACTGTACTCAAGTAAGAGTATTGCTCTTTTAGAAGAATATGACAAGCAGTAAAAAGTAGTCCTCCAAATAATTACTTGAGTAGAGTAAGAAAGCAAAAATCTGAAAAATCTACAAGTTCTGTCACTGCTCATTTACTGTTTCAATAATCAGAGCATAAATGTAATCAAACAGACAAAATCTAAAACCACAATGTGCAAATTCTGATATTTCCCTTTAACTGAAACAATAATAAATTAAGTCTTTACAAAATAAGATAAATTAGGGCAAATTCAGTCGCAGGCAACACGATATGGGACAATATGTAGGACAATAAATCCTCAAGCTTGGGTAATCTGTAACTCAAACAGAGTGAGTGTGAGGCCAGGGGCGTTCTGCCTCTGCTGTCGCGGAGCTGCTGTGTACCACTGACAGTTACTGATAGCCAGTTCAGACTACAGACTGCTGTCATCAGAGTGGGCTTCCATGAACGACGGTCAGCATTTTTAAATGTTCAAGGACGTAATTATGAGCTCACAGACAGCATGACGGAGTGTCGCAGGATATCAAGCACGCCAAACATCTGGAGCAGTCGCAGGTGAGCAGGTACCATGGCTGGACTGACCATCAGGAGCACCGGGACTTTTCCGAGTTGCCTGACCTGCTGAACGGCCCATAGGCGGGGCCTTTAAATGGCCTTTAAAAGCTTTTTTTTCATAACAAGTATACTGAAGGAAAAGAAAAAGTATGTTGCATTAAAACTACTCTTACAAGTATAATTTATTCAAAAAGTTACTTAAATAAATGTAATGGAGTACATGTAACGTGTCCCTGCCAGCCTGTCTGGTGTTGGTTCATATGCCTGTTTAAAATCAAATGTTTAATGCAGGTGTGATCTCTCTCTGGCAAACTTTAGTGACTCGTCAATCCTGCAAACTCAACTTTTACTAATACTTTTTTTTCTCCTCATTTCTTTTGGGTCAAAACCTGAACAGCATTTTTCAGGTCGTCTGTCTCTCGCCTGTCTGAGCAGAAGCTCTTCTTCAGCTCAAATTCAGGTGTTTCAGGTCTGAGCATCACCATCTCTGACAGTCTGCAGGATTATTGGCTTCCCTGTCAATCACAAGTTTTTATCCCATTTAGTTCATGGATTCGAAGAACTTTTTTCAAACTATATTTCAGTGCTGAAATGATTTTTTTTCAAAGCAACAAATGTAAGCATGTTTGAAACGAAGGGGGCTCACAGACTCTTTAAGACTCAACATAACTTGACCGTGTCCGTATATGAGCAGATGGACAGGAAGAGAATTTTCTAAGGATGTCACTGAGGAAAACATTCACAGTCTAACTGTCCTCCATCAAGACATGAACACTTTAATGCAGCTCTCATGTCTCAAAATGATGATTCTCTCAATGTTTCTGTAGAGTAAAGAGCTTCTAATGACAGTAACAGCCTTACACACACACACACACACACACAGAGTTTTGCTGTCTTACAGGCTGAGTGTACAGCAGGTTCACACGTCACACACATTAAAGTTGGATGATGGTCACATCACAAACATCACCATGAACGATGAATCAGGAAAGAGGGGAAAATGTATTTTCAGTAACGTGGTTTTACTCCCAGGGGGGTGAGGATGGGCAGGGGGGTGGGGGGGGCAACAGACATCATCGATGGATGATGTCATCATTCATGGGACCAAACCGAGTGTAGACCAAATCAAACATGAAGTCTGCCGGGTCCAGCTGCTTCTCTCTGGCCTGCAGCCGCAGAGCTGACACATGTGGAAACATCTACATGTAGATTGAATTAAATGGATGGAAAACTATCTGCATTTCTGCTGCTGAAGGCCACAACACACACACACACACACACACACACACACACCAGTCCTTTCACTCGTAGATTTGATTATCTGTATACAGGTCCATCTGTCTGTTTCACACACACTGTTAGGAATCAAATGAAGCAGACCTCATAAACATTTACAACATGCGCACGCTGACAAAACATCACATTGGTTCTCCTCCTCAATCTGTATCTGATAAACACACACACACACACACACAAATATGGATTTATGGCTCTGCAGGCCTACATTTTTCAAACACACACACACACACACACACACACACACACACAGCTGTTTTCGGAGCAGCACCGTCGTATCATAACAAACACTAACTCTGATGGAGTCAGAATGCAGAAAGTGTTTGCAGTTTGTGCAGAGAGAGACGGTTTGATGCTTCTTAAACATTCAAGCAGCCAGACAGCAAACACACACACACACACACACAAAAAAAATCACTGCAGCAAAGTGACAGGATGCTCTCCCAAAAATACGACATCTCATTCAAGAGAAACTCCACCACAAAGAGCCGAGTTTCGGTGCTGGTTGTGCTCTGAGTGCATCGATGATGGATGTTGTTTCATATTTGTTTGGTTCCCAGAGATGGACTGTGAAAGCCGTATTTCTGCCAAAACTTAGCACATTTCCAACTAGATGTTTACTATTGTAGTGGACTCCAAATGTTGGCTGATTAGCTGCCAAATCACTGCCACATTTTCAGAGTGCTGCAACATGGCATCAGGAAGCAGCTCTGACGGCTTCTTCCAGTATCTAAGCCTGAGAACGGCGGCCAATGAGAACCTGCTCTGATCTAAGCAGCCTCTGCTCCACAGCCATAGCCCTTTACTTTGAGGGGTCATGAGATCGTTTTTGGGCCCAACTAAGCCAGAATCAACACTTTAGATAGGAAATAATTTGCTGAAATCAGTGACATCTGAAATATAAGCAGACCACAACAAATTTTGGGACGTACTGCCTCTGTAAGCAAGGTGTTTGTTCTGTCTTCAGCTCCTTGACTCGAAGACCGAAGACCAAGGACAGCTACGCAGAGGAATCAGCTTTGACACTTTCAGAGAAGAATTTTCCACAGAAAGTGATAAAATAATGCAAATTTTGGATAAAAACAGTTCTAAGAAATCACAAAAGTCTCCACTGATCCAAAGTAAACATGGTTTTGGAGTCAAATCTTTACAATCTAAGAATCAAGAGCTTCTTGTCAGGGCTATGTGCAATCATCCTTCATTTTAATGTGTAGATCCACATACTAGAGTTGGGCGATTAGAAGAATATCTCAGCAGCAGGCGATGGGCTCAACCCATCCCCGGCTGGTTCATTGGAGTTGACATTTTGGTCTATTTTTTACATTTTATTTTGATAAATTAATGTTACGCCTCTTCGAAAATTCCAGCCAATAAATAATAAACCTCTAAGCATCAAAATTAGAAACAGGCAGCTTATATTGATTAGAAAGAAGTCAAGGAGGAGCAGAACTACGAAACGCACAGAAATGCCAGCAGAGGGCGTGTGGAGCACGGCTCTGTGTGGAAGTTACCTGAGCAGGTTGACCAGCAGTGCAGCTCCGCCACACATGCTTCAGACCTGAGAATAAATTTAACCTATACAGAAGACCAAAAACTGTTAGAAAAATGCAACACGCCGCTTTCTGCATCTGTATCATTCAGGCACAAAACCACTTCATACCTGCACACTGAGGAGTGAAGACATGACTCGTGTAGTGTGAGGAAAAAAAAAAACATGAACATGATCAAACACTGGCTGGATCCCTCAGTGTACAGACAGCGGTGAATACACACTGCATGTGCTGGTGCACACCTGCACGACGGCGCGTGGCTGGTTGAAAAATGTTCACGTGTCGCCCAACACTGCCACGTACATGCAGTGTGTACCGTAATGTAAATATTGAGTACGCTGCAGTATCTCAGTGTATTTTGAGGAAGTGAAACAAAGAACAAACAGCAAGGCTCGGAGTTAACGCTGAAGCACCTCAAGGTGCAGTTCCTGTAATGACCACTAGATGCTGGACCCACATAAAATTATAAATACTTTGAGTGCTGCTAAGAATACTACCCTCAGTCTACAAATACAGTCAAAAACTGCTTCTCCCAAAATGCTTCTCAAAGAGGACCTCTTACATCACTTCCCTTCGCCATATTTTTGACTTTCTGGTTTCTGTAACTTAAACTGATGGTGGTGAGAGACAAACCCAAACTCTGCGTTTCAAAGTCTCCCGTTAGAGATGTGTGAGTGGGCAGATAGAATAAAAAACTCCTAGATAATGACATCTCATATCGACAGACTGCAAGAGAAAAAGGTGCATGATGGAAGAATCCAGCTGCCTGCAGTGAAATTCAAATGTCGCCCACACATGTCGACACATTATGCCCACTGCAAAGAGAATATTTGGAATTTGTGCTGCTAACATGCACATAAGTTCTCATTTACAACACAAGTTCTCATTTTCATGGCAGTCTGTCTCATCCTTTACATCAATTAAACACCACCCACAAACAAACAATTCAAAAATAAACAATGATTTTTTACAATCAATGAAAGTCATCTTTTGTGGTGAAGAGGACAGTTTGAGCAACAGTCAACTACATGTCAATAAACATGCTGTTTAACAGGTAACTACAGTCATAGCTGCAGAGTGATTCCAGTGCTTTTCCTTCTGCGTCAATAATGTCAATAACCGTCACACCACACTCGTCCCCACTTGCACATATAGAGGTCATGTGGGTGAGGACTGGAAGGTTGAGAAACAATAACAGTTCGTCCCTGCCTTTAAAGAAATGTCTGACTGGACAAACAGGAAGAAAACAAGTGGAACCGTTTTGCTGTTCATGTGACTTTGCCGTCAACCCTTTAACTGAACAGATAAGTGTGCTTTAGTTTGTGTGTGTGTGTGTATGTAGCGAACATGTACATGTGTGTGTGTGTGTGTGTGTGTGTGTCTCGAGTGGATGATGATCTAACTGATCAAAGGAACAAGCAGGGACAAGCCAACAAGAACTAATTAAAATTCCTCAGCAGTGCTGCCATCACTTTTAGCCCAATCAGGACGCTGAGAAAAGCTTGAAGTGTTGCCCTTCTGTGTTTATGTGTGTGTGTGTGTATGTGTGTGTGTGTGTGTGTGTGTGTGTGTGTGTGTTTTCATTGTGTGAGCCTCAGAGAGTGAGAGAGAAAAAAGAGACACTGGCTGCACTTGAACTCTCTGTCTCTTCAGTTGAGTTGTAGAACCTGTGATCAGTGGCAGTCTGGGGATGGGTTTTGTGTGTGTGCATGGGGTTTTTTTTTGTGTGTGTGTGTGTGTGTCTATGTGTCTGTGTGTCTGTGTGTGTGTGAGAAAGCTCTGAAGTGTAGCTGGCTTCACTGGTGGGAGCCAAGTAGCTCAGAAACTGTATTTGAACATGTCAACAACCATAAACATGCCTACAAAGACGATACTAGTGTTTGCATGAACTGTACACACACACACACGCACAAACCTGAAAATTAGGGGTGACAGGCAGCCAAGGAGAGCAAAGCAGCACAGTGTTTAGAGAGTCAGATGAAAGCCAACGAGGAAAATTGAGAGCAGTGCGTAACAATTTTTCCTAAAAAGTGGAAATACGCCGCCGCCGTCATCACGTAAATGAGAAGCTGTTTGCTTCACACAGACATGGAGAAAGAAATTCAGTCACAGAGAGCAGAATGAGATCAAACAGCCTGAGAGGGATCGGAGGCCGACGCAGACTCGGCTGTTTGATGAAGGATCTATATTTGGACGCGGAGGTTGAGGAGGGAGCTGATCTGTCGGCTCTCTGCTGGAGGTTTCTGCCGCTCAGAGACTTAACAGAGGAGGAGGAGGAGGAGAGTTTGTGACGGCACAGGTGGGGGGATGAAGCTGCATCCTGCGAGACATTATAACCAGCTTCTAATGTTAGTCAGGATGTAGGCTTCCAGCTCCAGTTTGCCTTTTGTCTATATATTAGCAGGTCTTCTTCTTTAGGGTCCAACTTCTTCATTCTAATTCAGGGATGTAGGTGGCAACTAATTTTCCTGACGGCTAAACGGAAATTTTAATCACAACCACTCGACTAGTCTATAAGCAAGAGAACACTCAGGAAACCCTCTAAACTGAGCACAGTTTAATCTATAAGGCTAAAACATTTAAATGCAAATTCTGAGTGTAGAAGCCATTTAGCATTTAAGACATTTACGGGGCCATTAATTTAAATGCTGTTGCAATGTGCGGCACTTCGCACCGTTAATTATTAAGATTGCGCACATTAGGGAACATGACAGCTGACTGAATAAAAGTTCACAAACAGTTTTTAAAACGAATTACATTTCTGCAAAAATGTGTGACACTTTCAGCCATTAATTTAGAACAGTCAGTGCACATTACATGAAGAAAACATGACAATTCAAAAAAGTTCACTAAATAACATTTAAATAGGAACAAGGGACGTTACAGCTGTGTGACTCATTTCCACCTTGCCGAGTGTGCAGGAGGAGGGAGGAGCCTGAAGTGGAGGCTGGCTGCACAACACTGAGACGCAGCCTTCTGCATTTTTAATTGACTAATTACTAACCAACTAGTATTTCTGGTGCCGACTAGTGAGGGAGTGGGCGGTTAAACGTTTAATCGCCTGCATCCCTATTCTAATTCTCAACTGTGTGTGTTTGAGCTGCTGGAGAAAGGCTTTGTTTTTTTTCAGCGTTCTGTTGTACATACAGATTGAGAGGTGATCTCTATGGAGGGGCACTCTTGGCAGATGAATGTAATATGATAAGGAACACAACGTGGCGTTCTTGTTCTTTGAACATGTTACCAAACAGAGTCAGACAATCGAAAACGTCTTGATTTAATGAGTTTTATGAATGTTTGTGTCTCTGCATGTAGCTGTTTCATTCTTATTATGTTTGTCTGTGCTTGTCTCACCCAACCTGTCTCTATGTATTTTGTTTCTATTATGCAGTAATTTAATTTGAATTATTCACTGGTATGTTTGTTGTTGACGTGACGGAGCAGTAATAAGATCAGCTGCCTTGTTCTCTTCCAACCTCTTCATGGTTTGTTTTGGACATGTTTTAAGCTCAGGATCACATTTTTGCCAAGCAGAGTTTCACATATCAGAATTTTGTCTAACGATAAACATATAAACATAAATCAATATATAAAGATGAGAGCAAGTACTGCAAATCAAGCAGCATAAATGAAATGGAGATTCATGTGTCTCTAACTACATAAACAACAACTCTTGTCCACATATAAGCCAATCAGATCAGTCAGGAGGTTCTCTAAAATGCTAATAAAAGTTTGCATAATGCACAGGAGTGTAGCACCACGTAGCTGTTGTTTACACATCCGTCAATGTGATGCAGTGCATTATGGGATTTCTTGCACAAGCTCTTTCCAGTGTGAGTTTATCTGGGGGCATCACAGTATACGATGCAGACATTTCACATGTAAATCAAACAGCAGAGGGCAAATTTGGTCCACTGGGTAGAAAACACAAGATTTTGAACACAGTCTGTGATTTACTGGTTGCCATGCCAACCCCTGTGGTAACCAGGGAGTCCGTCTGCAAAGTTCCTCTTAAGAAAAACTTTTCAGGCAGTAAATCATCGTTTTGTGTTGAAGCTCCTCACAGTCTCTGCAGAACAGTCGAGACTGTTTGTGTGCTGATGATCTGCTGATGAACCAGAACTGAATCACAGCTAAATATGAACAACTACCAGGTTAGCTCAGGACTTTGGTTCTTTGTTGATTATGTCGCATGAAAAATGTTATCTGCTGGGGATGGGAAGTTGTCCACATCTGATCAGATGAGATTCACAACAGTTTTCAATATAAATCTCATAAATAGGCAGTTGACTCTGTGTCAGCATTGACCTTGCAACCCTAACACCAGGAGTGATGTGTTTCCTTACAGCTCAGTCACTATTAGTCAGTCAAACAAACCAGCATGTCAGCCTTCTTTATGAAAGAAGAACTGACGTTATAATTAATAAATGGATCATTAATGATTAATGCGCCTGTTCTACAAAGCTACAGGCAAGAATAATTCAACATTCATCAACGAAAGTTCTTTTAAATGTCACACGGGGTCTTTGAACCACTTGCCTTTCTGCCGAGGAACTCTGAGACGCTGAAGCGTGAATTTAGTTTTGGGAAATTAAGATCAAATGCAAACAATCTCATCAGCTTTGCATTTATTGACTCCAGTCTCCTCACTGCTGTTATTACTCTACTTTGTATGTTTATTAACCATAATGTGGTCATGTGATCACACGGTGGATGAGAGAGTGAAATAAATCATGAATGATGGAAACTAAAGGAGAGAGACTGGGCAAAATAAAAGCCAATGCACAAGAACAATAAAGTTGCTACTTTCTCTCTCTCTGTTTCAACATTGGCCTGCAACAGCTACAAAGATTAATGCGACCCAGATTTGGATCAATAATTCATTTGAGCCTGTTCAGTGTCTCTGTTGGTCCATGCACAGTAAAGAGACAACAAAAGCTTAATTTCCAGCAATTTAAAAGGAACATTTTCCAGCCAAATGTTAATAAAACAAACAGAAACTCAACAAAGAAACAACACTGAGTGGGAGTGTGTAAGTGTGTGTATGTGTGTGTGTTGGTGCAGGGGAGATCACAGTCCAAGTCTCTGCCAATCTCACTGCCAGAGCACTCCAAAGTCTGCCAGGAGATCGACTTTTTTCCTCAGACAGACAAAGACAGAATCCAACTTCATCCATCCCAAAACTCAAATAAAAACAACAAAAAACAAAGCAAAAGATGCAGAGAAACAAACCCTCACACAGCCGCCCTCTCCATGAGTTATTTGATGCCCTGCGGAGTCTCCCGAGTGCAGAAAAACAACTTCTATTTTTCCTTGAGCGGCGGATTACCACCTCGCTGAAATAAATCCTTCTTCACTCTTTGGAGACAATGAGATTTAGAGCGAGTGGAGGCGACCGGTCGACACGCTGGGCATTTAATTCTTTTCAGGAGAGAGGACAAAGTGGATACACCCATTCTGAGGTCTGACACACCTGTCAGTGATTGAGGCCAACAGTGAAAGGCAGTGTATGCATGTGTGGAAGACCCCACCACGTTTTCAGTGTGAACAATATGGGTCAAGACACTGTGTGTTTATCAGGGCTGAAAAACCGTTTTTTCCGTCTTAGATACGAGGAGGACTTTAATGACTGTTGCATTTCAGTCACACAGCTCTCTGGCAGGGACAGCAGGAGTCTGTCCTCGTCTTCAAACCTCACTGGAGCTTGTCAGGTTTGTCAAAGGCTCTCTGCATGTCTTCTCCGCTCCTGTGTGCCTCTGTGTTTCTGTGGTTACATACACAAGCCTGGTGTGTCTTTGCATGCACGTGGTGCCAACAGGTGGCTCCCACACGGACCGGTTGCTCCATCTCCCTGGAAACCGTTGTCATATCAACCACCAAGGAGAACAGTACGTGCGTACAGTTAGCGTTAGTGTGCATGAAGGTTCACTCTGTTCTGACAGTCGGACAGTTTTTCTGCAGCCCGCAGACAAAAACTACAAGAATCCACTCACTCACTCTGGTCAAACTCCAAAACATCTTCTGCTGTGTCAAAGGAAAAAGAAGAGCTGAGTCACTTTGGATGTGAAATGTTTGTTAATTACAGTCTGACAGATTTTTTTACTAATCAGTGGGTTGACACAAATCATTCATAACAACTAGAAAAGGTTCAGGAAGTGAGACTTTAAACATGGCAATTGAGCCGCTTGTGCAAGACTTTCTTCTTTCATTTAAACAGATTTACGAGGATAATAACACAACAGAGTTTGATGACTTAATGGTTCAGTGATCTGTGATCAAAGCAGATGTGTAGTTCAGCATGAATTAAAGTATAAAAATGCATGCATGCGTCTGAGATGGAACAATCACTAATTCACTCGTAGCCACACAACTAAGCTGCAAGATCGCTACAATGAAGTTGGATTTTTTACACTTTGACAATTAATGGAATAAATGATTAATTGATTAATCGGGAAAAGAATCAGCAGATCAACTGAGGCACAAAATCATATCAGGCTCGAGCTCAGCCAACTTCCTTTCTGCCTCTGACATCAGCTGAGCTCTGAAATCACCACCGCTTTAGTGATGACACTTAGCACGGCCACTGACTCACTGCCTCTGTAAATGGATGCTCGTATCAAAAAAGAGCCCTGGAGCTGGCACAGGCATTGTTTGATTTAACGACAGCCCACGTCTGGCCCAAAAGGTCAACATGAGATCACAACGTGGCAGTCCGCATCACTCTACAGGCAGCAAACATGGACACAACACAAGAGCTTTAACACAACCGGCAACAAGCCAGTCAAACCTCACAACCTCATCCAAGCATGTGATGAACTGCTCACAACCAATGACACGCAGCTCGTCTGGAAAAAAAGTCAGGGGTGACTCACAGCAACCAGGAGCCGACGAGGACAACGATCAGACTCACTGGTCAAAGCAGGAGTCCTCAACGGAGATCCTGTGAATGTCAACCCACACAGAGGTGAATGTGGTCACCTGCAGCATCAGCAAGGGTTTCCACTCCTGCATCAGACCTTCTGACATCCGTACAGCCACAAAGAGCGAAGAACTGCATATGGCTTTGATGCTGACCCACTCATGGAGGTGTTTTCTATCATTTATCTCTGACTTTTGCTTTGTGACGTGGTCATATACTGACGTGTTTTTCATCACAAGTGCACCTCCACAAACAAACTCATTATTCAGTGTGAAACAGCATCAAAAGCATCAAAAGCCTGCCTTTCTGCGTGTTGTGAGCGCGATGTATTTTCCACTGTTAAAGCACTAAAGTCAGACGGGGAATTTAAATATCTGCTTTCTCCCACACAATCAGATCTGTCAGTCACAGTGTCTTCAGAAGAACAGGGAGGGCTGACGAGTCTCTGCAGCACTTACACATTTGGTTTCAAGTTGACAGCCTGCCGAGGCTGAAAATACTCGAGAGGCTGACACAAGATGCAATCATGAAGACAAATAATCATAATCAGGCACAATGAGCAGAGCAGGTAAACTGCAGAGAGCTCTTCAGGTGTTCCATTAACACACCAGCTCTTGGAGGGAAATTATAAGAAAAAAATGTCAAATCACAGTCATCAGTGATGTATGCAGCAAAAAGCTTTCAAGTCCAGCCACCAGGCACAGATCTCCTCGAACTTTTCCACCAGAAACCCACTTTCTCAGCTGGTTGCACCAGCACAAGATTGTCACACCTTTTTTTGCACAGCACTGTATTAACTGACGACCATGTGTGCTGATGAACAGTCGTGTTGGCTTTTTTCCTTCGTCTTCACCCCAGTCTCTCTCTGTCTGCAGCCCTCCCACCTCTCTCTCCTCATTTTCTGTCTGAAATAATCAGCTACGGCCTGCGTCATCTATGAAACACAGAGCGGGATACAGCTTTGGATCTTTTTTTGGATGTTTTACGCATTTTATCAGCACACACACTGATGGTGAACAGTTAGCAAGTAGGAACGAGTGAGCAGCAGGTGAAGGAGAAAGAACTCTTTTCAGCCACAGTGAACCAGCCAGTCTGTGCCAGTACAGTCGTGAGCCCGGCAAGAGCTGTAAATCACAAACGTGATCATTAAACAATTCTTTTTGCCATAAAATAACTACAACCAGTTAGGTGAAGTGAAGCTATTTTAATTCCACTCTCACATATAAAACATGTTTTACCAGCACCAACATTTAGCAAAAGTATTAAATTTGGCTGAACAATTTTTGTCAAGATTGTTAGAAAAGAGAAACAATAAAAAAAAGTTCTTATTTTTCTAATCACCATTTTAAGTTTAAGCTTAGTGCATTTTTAAATCAGCACTGAAACTAGTTAACTCATTACATGACAAATGACATGTCGGATTAATACTTTCTCTCCATCTTTCAGGCTAATATTGCTGAAACAGAGCAGCTCGTACATCCATGAGATCAACAAGTTAAATCAGCTGATGGATGTGTGAGATGTAGATCAATGCTTTCACTTTGCATCAGTAATATTGGATTGTTAATAACTGATTGATACATAATTCAAATCGATCTACAAACAGCTTGCAGAGTTCATAAATGAGCCTCTTCCTTCCAGGAAGAATAATGAAGGCTGGTTACTTGCTGAACTTTATTCTCCACACAATGCAACAAAACATTAGTGAAGCTGTCGCAGCTGTAAGAGGTGGTGTGTGTTCAAGTGTCACTGCATGTCGTTGCAGAGAGAGGAAGAGTCTGAATCACATCGGGCGCTGTTAGTGTGTGCTGCATGCTGGTCACCATACTGATGAAGATTCTTTAAAGCCAAAGACAATGTTTGAAGAAATGTTCAACGAGCAGAGAAGCAACAAGCATCTAATTACGGTTTGTATACGTGTGTGTGTGTGTGTGTGTGTGTGTGTGTGTGTGT
>JAPQLA010000014.1:1903948-1914737 GCA_029822935.1 Naso vlamingii
TCGTGGCTTCCGTTGTTGTAATGCCGCGCTTAGAGGAGGGGGTGCCAGAGAGCACTACTCGGTTGTTTGCATTCTATCAGTACGCCACTAGATGGGAGTAATTTTCACATACTGGGGCTTTAAGCCAGCACCAAAGAGTTATACAACTCCAAAATAATGACACTTTGTAAACTGCAAATGCACTGTAGCTGTAGCCGTGTGTTAAAGCTGCCACGGAGCTTCAGTATCTCATGTGAAACACACCAGTAATTAGGCCACACTTATAATTAAAAAGCTCCAGCTGGCAAACATGCAGGCAAGTCTTGGCTTCAGTTTGCAACTTGTAAAATTCATTAATATACTTCTGCCAACAGTCACCCAGTCAGAGTCTGTACGTGTGGACATGTGACAGTTCAGATCAGTTACTGGGATGAAGAAATAGTAAAAACAAGCGAAAAGACAACAAGCAGACAGAGTGAGATGAGACGAGAGGAACTGCACACCGAAACAGAAGAGAAAAAGGAGCAGCAATGACTTCAAAATCCTACTTTTTACCAACAAATCTGTCCATAAACCGGCTGATCATCCTGAGATCTGAGTCTCTGCTCTCCAGCAGGCCCCTCCCTCGGTGCTCTTTCCCCAAATCAAACCCCATCATGTTCAAGAAGTTTCTAAATTCGCCCTTAAATGTTTGAGTTTATGCCCTGATTTTCTCAACATGTCTTGTTTAATGTGTTCGTTTCGATTGCTTTGTCTTATTGAATCAGTCGTGTTTGACATGTCTGAGTATCTTTCAGCAGTCTCTCTGATGAAAGCATTTCACTCTGTAAGCTCCTGTTATTCACTGAGCTCCTGACTGCCTCTTTCCTTTCTAAAGCACACTTAACACAACCACACCTGACATGTAAGATGCATGTTGTTGCTGCAGGGAACAGGACTACTGATATATTGACTGAGACTATTTACATTTGACCACAAGGCAGATCGATCTGTTCACAAGTAACACTTAAGGGAGGAGCAGCCATTTAGGCTGAAGAGGTTAAAGCTGAAACTAATGTATGTCTGCTTACTAATTAATGTTCTAAAGCAAAGCTTGATCCCAGTCTGGGAACAAACATTTTACAGACTCCTGTGTCAGGTTTCTTTTTTGCTGTGAATAAATCCAATTTAAGTTACTCTGTATCAGCACAGTGCACAGCGCTAACAGCTTTGCTACACGGAGATCAGCAGCACCAGCATGTTTCAGAAACCTGTTACTAGTCAAACAAGTTCCCTTTCCAGGCCTGTTCCTCTTCTCTCTCCCCGTTTGTCACTGCGAATCAGAGGGAACACAAACGTTTCTTTGCAGAGTATTTGAATGCCCTCGCAGGGTCAAACACTCTGCTCCAAGCCTCATACATCCAATCCACCGAATGACGCCGCTGCATTATGTTAAAGATGGCTGTGCTGCTCTCTGCCCATGCCTGCCTCTGTGCAATGTGTGTGTGTGTGTGTGTGGAGGTAAATTGCCTGGCTAAGCCTTCACTGAGATAGAGCAGGAAGCCTTTTGCGTTGCTTCCTAACTGGGTTAGTTTATCTTATTTAGGGGCGGGACAAGAAAAGGCCTCAGCTGTTCATTCGCTCTGCCAGATTGGATTCCTGCAGTTCCAGCTCGCCTTTCCTAAACCCGGCCACCGATAACAGGGCTGTCCTTCTGCTCACAGCTACACCCGCACCATAAATCATCCCTCGTCAGCTGCCTGGCTCATGGGATAGGGTAATTTCTCCTCCTCAGGCTCTTTTAAAAAAGTGACTTGTAATCCACTCGACCTCAGGGGCGTTTTGAGGACCTTTAGACCTGAGAAACAGTCCACAGGGGACAGGAAGCGCTTCAACTCAAGTCTGACTGACATCAGCACCTGAAGGCACAAAGACCTGACAGTTTTCAAATCCAGTACCTTAAAATATGACATATTACATGACAGTTTCTTCATTAGTATTCAGAGTTTCTTTCTGAATTTCTTTAGTCTCGGGTTGTAAAACCCTTTTAAAACACAACTCATGGGACTCTAAAGCCAGACTGATAAAGTTCTTTCCATGCTCGAGGCTCTTTAAAGCGTCATTATGAAAATGTTTTACATTAGCACTGAACTAAGGAGGGGAGGGTGCTGGTGTGACAGATGAGGTGCAGCCAAGCAGCAGATCACTGTTTGAGACCACCATTCACCTCCTGTTTCAACAGACCACACAAATTTCATGCCATCACAGAGAATTTATAAGAAGTCTGACCCAAAAAAAAAAAGAAAAAAAATCTTTTAAATCTTTCATTTCAGTGTCGGATGGGGTTGAGGTCAGGGTTCTGTGCAGACCAAACACGTTCTCCTCCATCAAAATGGGAAAATCTTTTCTTTGTGCATGCACAGTCATGTTGGAGTTTCCACCTAACATAAAGTTAGAAACACAAAATGTGACTGTATGCTGCGGAACTGCCATTTCCTTTCAGAGGAACTGTGGTGCCTGTGTGCTCTCTTGTTTGTTTCCTCTCTGAGTGTCTGTTACTGTTGGGGAAGGTGTGTCAACAGTGAGCCTAGTTATTACGATCCATCAAAGACAAATTTCTGTCATGTTTTCTGTAAACAACAGTTTGATATCTTCTCAATATGTCTCTAAAGTGATTCATCAGTCATCACAGGCTTCTGTTGAGGTTTGACAAGCTGGTATTTGTCTGCTTTTCATAATGATTGTACCTCGTCTTGTCTGGAGAGAAACGTTCTTATAAATCCCCTCATGCCATTCTTCATATCAGAGTGGACCTCGCCGACAGCTTGGAATCTGAGATTTAATTAAAGGCCAGAATTGATCCGAGCCCCGTTTCCTCCTCTTGTTTGCTGCTCCTGGTCTTGACCTTCAGTCAGACAAAATGACGTTCCTCGTTTGGTTTTCCTTCCAGTCAAAACCAAACCCTGCAGCAGCTGTTTTCACCGACTTGTGCACATTCAACCGAAGAACAGAAGGGGCGGGACTAATTAGGGAAAGCAGCTGCTGTTGTGAGGAGATGAGATGGAAACCTGCAGATTACTGAACCTCACAAAGAAGGATACACACAAACACGGCAAATGGGGCAGAGGTTCAACCAGGTCTGACTGAAGGGCCGAGCTCCGTGTGTTCCTCTGTATCAGCTCTTTTACAGATTACCCTCCAGCCCCACGCACCCTGCGACACCCCCTTCCTGCCACCGATCCTCTGCAGGGAGCAGAAGAGAGGAAGGGACAAACAAACAGGGATATGTCACCGTGGATAAAGCCTCGTGGCTGGACGAGACAGATGCTCGGGCAGGGGTTTCAAGGCCAAGGTTGGAACACTGTCACATCTGATCTGGACGTCGCGTCGCGCTGCCAAGTCAGTCAGAGTCAGACTGTCAGTTCAGGGGAATGACGGAGACCCTGAATGCAGCCGACCAACCAGAGATCAGCCACGAGGACTGTGGGGGTGGAGGCAGGTCAGGACTCAACACAGCTGTTCATTTATGCTGCACGTTTTATTTTGAAAACTGGCACTTAAATCAAGACTGTCATAATTAATTAAACATAGTAATCATAGTTAACCAGTGAAGTCAATAAAGGTAAAGGTTCCTCAACTCACCTTTGGTAATTTAGCTGCATTTGAAGCCCTTGCAATGCTAATGAAAAAAGATGTTTTTGAACCTCTTCAAGGAAACAGGAAACAAATCTAAGAGGTCAGAAAATAATTTGAGGAATGAGAAAGTCACAGATTTATCCTGAGATTTGACACCGCAGTGTGTTGGGTGTGAATGCTTGATGTTTTCATTTTTCTGATCTGTAATTTCCTAAAATGAAACAATCTGAGGTGGCAAAGTGGTCAAGTCCACACATGGAGACAAGCTTTGACGTCACCACAGCAACCAAGTGCAAAGAAAAGAACTGGGGAAAAAAAAAAAAAAAGCAAATCAGTAGCAAGAACTGAAGAGGTCATGAGATGATCATGTATGTTTATAATGTTACTGTGTTAATGTTTGAATGTTGTTTGGTGCTCTGCATATTATTATTATTCTTGTCTTGAGAAGAATAATTTTGTTCTGTCACTGTATTTTTTTTTTCCATCACTCATTGATTTTAAAATGTTTAACCAAAAGTTGAATCTGAGCCAGCAGACCAACATTGTCATATTTCCATAAATGTTGAATGTGATGTGTTGTCCTTGTCTATAAAATTAAACAACCTGAGAATGAAAATCACTTTTTGGTTCTTCTGCTCGGACGTCATGTCCACACTGAGGTCATGACCTCTGACGTGGGGTCTCATTTAATCATTTAAGGAGTCATGCACAACAAACGCCGGGGAACAAATAAACTCATCAGAAGCTACAGGTTCTTCAATAATATTCTGTGAGAAGGCACGGGCTCTATGTAGGAACAAGAGAACGCTCAGGTGCAGCACAGAGCGAAGAATTCACGGTAGATTTGAAACATTCATAGATGCTGCAGCTTTGAGTTTTTGGAGATAAATGTGAAATAATCTTCTCTCCCTGAGAGGCGAGGTGTCTGAAATCTTGTAGGAAGACTACAAATACATGTTGAATCTGCAAAGACTTCAGCATCCTGCAGCTAACTGTGAGGTTTCCTGGAGTGAGTTCAATGTCTCCAAGCCACAAACTGTGATTTGCACTGTGAGAACCTGCAGGGGCTTCCCCACCTGATCGTTACACATACGCAGCACAAACCAGGTGTCGCAGGCCAGTTTCACACTCACATAATACAACCCTCGTTGTCGCGTCGGAACGTCAACTGAACGGCCGTGAGCTCCTGCCTGGATTCAAATAACATTTTAATGATATTTTAAAATATATCAAATGTAAAGATGGAAAGGATGGTCAGAAGAAATGTGCATAAGCAGAAAAGCCATTTAAAAACAGAGACAGACTGCAGCAGTACGTATTTTCAGGCATCTGCGATGCTTGAAAATACATTTGAACAATCAGCAGGTCAAACTCTCTCTAAACTTTCTCCTCTAAAACACAAACACAAACAGAATCTGTCAATATCATTCAAATTTTCTTTTTTTTATTCACATTCTTTGCTCATAAATAGTCTCTGTACATGACCCATGCCAGTGTGGCTCCCTGACTGTCCTGCATTTACTGTTCCGTGTTCTCTGTAATCCCATATCACTGTTCTCTGTTGTTTCCATGTGCAAACTGAACGCAGATTTTCTCCAGAGGGACGGCAAAGTATCCATCCATCTGTCCATCTACCCTATCCCTCCAATGAGACTCTAGAATCCTACAAATACAACCCGAGATGGCCAAGAATACTTGCAAAATGATGTCATTTCATTTCCAGTGAATGTCATCTGTTTGTGCAAAAATAAAGATATTTTTTAATCACACAGCTTGATACTGAAGTTAAAAGTCATCTCATGTGAAGCTGCTCTGTCATTATGAGGAGCTGTAGCCTGCAAATCACGTTTGAGTAACATCAGCTGACATCTTTCTGTGGTGCAGATGCAGCCTTCCACAAGCAATTCATCACTGTGTCTTGTGAAAGGTAGGAAGTGTATTGTTATTAGCTGAATGGCTCTGACCCCCCCCCCCCCCGCCCCGGCCCTATCCGCTTCCTCCTCTGGCTTCGCCTCTCCTGGCTGAAACACACAGGCCACCGCAGTGCTGTCACTGTCCGGGTTTGGTGGTCTGAGCTGCGGCAGGAAAATGAAATGGCAAACCCTTGGATCACTATTATTTATTTTCCCTTCCTCCTTTTGAAAAACTGGAGAGCTCTCTCTCAACATGAAGGCGGCCGCTTGCCGCATCCAATCATCTCAGCGCGAAGTGGAGCCTCTGAGTGGAATTAGTGCAAATTGGGGAGTTTCTATGAAAAGATCGTGCGGCTGTGAGTGTGATCAGTCGCTGGTGCTTCATTGAGTCCACTTTGCCTGAAATCCCCTCCGATCCCTCCGGACTGCGCTGCTTTCACCAGCTCCTACTTTTACTAAAACGAGTGAATAAAATTACATGAAATCAAATAATGGGAAAAAAGGAGGCGAGTAGAAAACGGAGCTCGCCAACTGGCTGATGGTCGCCGACGTTGTTTCAGAGTCCAAACAGTCGGCGTTTGTCCCCTTTGTCATCTCTTCCCCTGGCAGAGTTGATTAACATTTCACTCACGTCCAATTCAAAGTTCAGGCTTATAGATGAGGGGAGGCGAGGGAGAGAGGGATGTAGGAGGAGGAGGAGGAGGCGGAGGAGGAGGGAGGGAGGGAGGATGGAAGAATAAAGCGAAACCCTCCAAACACCCACGTCGGGCCAGTTTCTCTTGCCAGCCCGAGGTTTTCTGCGCGTGAAAATGCATCGACACGAGCTCTGCCTGCCGGGGAAGGAGGGAGGAACGGAGGAATGGCGCGGCGCAACACTTTGCGGACACTTCTTCACGCCGCGCTGCGTGCGCATGAGCCTACATGCAACAGCCTTCTTCCTTCCAACACATTATCTGGCACGGATCGGAATGATAACCAGGTTTGAGGTCGAGTTCTTTTTCTCCAAAGAGGGATTATGTTTGAAAATCAGTGCATGTACGAAAACTCTCATATGCAAATTCTGCCATAACTCAACTTGAACAGCACTTATCGTTCCACATCTCACAAACCCATCTGCAACCTGCTTTCCTGTTCACATTTTGCGTTAAAGCCGCCCCTGCCTGCAGCCCCCAGCCCGCCTCTCCCTTCAGCCAAAGCCAAAAAAAAAAAGAAGCCCGGTTAATGTCTTACCAATGTGAATGATGGAGTCGGCGCTCACTGTGTTGCATTGCAATATCCACAGGGAATGAAATAACAACGTCAGCATTTCCATCTCCAGTTTGAGCCAAAAAGGCGCATCCACGGATCCACCTCGCTGATTTTTGTGTTTGTCTTCAGCGATGAGCAAATCCAAAATAAGCGTCGGTGCGTAAAAGCGGCAGCAGCGGCGGCAGCAGCAGCAGCAGCGCGGAACAGTGTTGAAACACCACCGAATAGTAATTAAAAAAAAAATCCCGAAGACCAAACTGCTGACCGGAGTCGAGAGGAAGAAGAAAGGCAGAAAAAGAAAGAAACAGACGTTTCCAGGACTCCAGAGAGAAACAAACCCAGGTAAGTGTGGAAGGAAGCGGGGACGGATGAGAGAAGACACCGGGGGTTTGTTTCAGAGGTTGAGATCCGCCAGACGAGCAGCTCTGACTCTCTACCTCTGAGTCTGAGACATAACACACTGCAAACTGCGGAGGAGGAGGAGGAGGAGGAGGGACGCTCTCTCTCTCTCTCTCTCTCTCTCTCCCTCTCTCTCTCTCTCCCTCTCTCTCTCTCTCTCTCTCTTCTCCCCCGACCCACGTGACTGCAGAGCCTCTATCTACGGCGCTGGAAGCCCGACCGGAGAAAAGAGGCGAAGGATGGAGATGGAGAGAGATGGAAGGATGTAGCGATGGATGGCAGCCGGCGCGCACCGCGAAGGAGAAGGGATGAGCGGAAGTAGTCGCGCCTCGGACGGACACTCGCTTGCTCGGTAGGTTTTGCGGGGATGACGGGGTCGCTGGAGATCGGGGGTCGTCGTCAGTGCCAGTAATGAACTTGCGACAGCCCGACTTCACGCTTCGCGCGTTGAACGCACTGAAGTTCGTTTATTCAGCGCCGACAAGAGGACCCGTCACCGCTGCATCGCCGTGTGGCCATGCGCTGGATTCACTCTGTGTGTTGCAGACGCATCGCAGGACTCTGCTCGTGCTTGTGACTTCGGTTTTGGTGCGTAAATTTAGAACAGTCTGCTTTGTGCCTCGTTTTCCATCTTCTGAAGAAAAGACGAGAGGGTAGCTGCAAAAGGTTGACAGATCACCTCAACAACTTCATCTCAGCAAAGGGGTGATTGTGCAGAAGCCCGAATAAATTCCGGATCATATGTGACATCGGCGAGAAATGGTCTCTCCTCCTGACAGCCACGAGAGGTTGTGAATGACGCGCAGCGCACGAACAGGAGGCACCGAGTTTCCGAGCAGGTGCCTCATTAACATCGATCTCTCTTAGTTTGGAATGAAGAAATCTTCAACATGCTGAAAACATGCAGCTCTGACGGTGCACTCGAGCATCTGGATACAAGGCGAGTGCACGCGTGGCTTCGCCGCCTGCGTAAAATCTTTCCAGCGTGACTGGAGGATTTTCCAGAAGCGGAAGGGAGCGAGGCGTCGAAAATCCAGCGCTGCGCAGAGGAGCAGAGTCTGGTGACGGCGGCAGTTTGGGAAAAAAGCGGATGAAGATAAAGGAAGACGGACTCGTCAGCTGCAGGGAAAAGTTGATTCGTGGAGGCTCGGACACGCGCTGCAGGAGAGGAGCAGAGGATGGAGATGTGCTCACGACCGGATGCAGCCAGAGGAGCTTTCAACAAGCTGCATCTGCTGCGGCTCTGACGCGCTAATGAGGTCAAATGAAGTCTTGGAAATGTTTGTCCTCTGTAGCCTGAAGCCTGCGACTGACGAGGTAAGACAGATCCCCGGCTGACGTGCATGTGACGTCACTGACCTTTCCCGTGAGTTCATTCCAGGTGTTCTTCCGTGGGCTCATAGAAGCCAGGAGAGTGACGACCTGTGGGAAGAAGCAGAGAGGTTCCACTCGGCGGGGAGAAGATGGCAGCTGCAGACCACTACACTTGACTTTACAATTAAAGGATATTTCTTGCGAACCAACGTGACTCAGAAATGTCTTTTAATTGTTTGGCCAAGTTTAGTTCCGCCAGAGTCTGGAAGTGAACCTGCCGGAGCTGCGCGCAACGCTCCGTCCTGGTCAAGTTCAGCACCGCTCCGTCCTGGACAGCTCCTCTGGAGTCACCCAGACTCAGCGGCGCCACGGAGGCCCGGAAGTGACAAATGTAACTCTGTAGGTAACTTACAAGTAAATACTCTCTGATTGAGTCAGCCAAGTTGATATTGATTGATTGATTAATTATTTGATTGATGACAAATCGAGGTATAACAATAAAACAAACATTTCAAAGAAGTGTGAAGAAGTTCAGTAAATACAAATTTTAGTTTTAATTTTAGAGTTTTTCAGCCCACCTTTAAAATGAAAATAACACCACCACCACCAACAACAACAACAACAACAATAATAATAACAATGATAATTGCAGCCCGGAACTCTGAAAACTCTAGTTCCTTTTTAGAGCATTTGACCAAAGGTTAAAAAAAATGTTCATGATTTTCTGAGGACAAGAATGAATCAGCACGAGAGACTTCTATGAGTTAAAAAATTGATGATACATATTGATATTTAACTGTCACGATTATTACATTTGTATTCATGTAATTGTTTACCGTTTTGAATGACCACATAGTTTGCTTGGATAAACATGTTGAGAGGCTAAAATGGCCGCGGTAACTTCTCCTTAACGTTCCTCCTTCGTAAGTGTTTGCTGATTTTAAATGATCAGTTAGCTCTGTGATGGACTCTGATGAGTGTGTTCAGTCATGGCTGAGCTCACTCGGATGCTGTCGTGTGATTCTACAGTTTCACCGAAGAAAGTGATGATTTCAAACCATTTTTATTCAAAAGAATAATTTTACTGTTGGGGCTCCACTCAAAGGGTTAATGTCATCTAATCAATCAGCATCTTTGATAATGAAATTCATCTTCATCAATATCAATCATCCAGTATCATCCTTATCAAAATCAATACTCATCAATAATCCTGAATATCATTATCATCCACATCACCATTATCACCCTCAGCACTTCCGAACCCTAATCTTGATCTTGAATGATTTTATATGATGTAGACTATATAACCATAAATGCCCTACGTGGATATCACATTAGACTAATCACATATTATGATTGATTTAATATTTGTCACATAATATTACATTAGATTAATGATAAAGCTGCAAAATTATATTGGGTTAGCATTTATTCTTTTGTATATAACATGATTCTTGATAATAAATTGATTGTATGTATATTATTGAAGTTCTCACACACACAAACAGACAAAGCTGAAACAGCGCGAGCCCGCAGCAGAGTCACTGTTCTCCGTTGGTGGAACTTCACACCTCCTACTGGTGAGTAGCTGTCACTGCAAGACTTTTGTACTGCAGAATAAAAACAGTGAGACAGAGAGAAATCACAGGACTGGAAATTATTTCCATAATAAGATAATATGAATTGAAGGGACATGAACTGTAACTGAATGTAAGCACCAATCAATCACATCATTTTTCCACAATATCGTCACTTCAAAAGGATAAACACCAGCAGCAGAGAGGAAATCCAGACACCATTTTACCGCACAAGAAATACTTTCAATTTTATACTTAAAGTACATTTTACTGATAATACTCACATTTCGTAGTTTTGAATGCAGGACTGTTACTTGTAATTGAGTATTTTCACTGTGTGTTTTTTAGTATTTTTTCTGAAGAATCTGAAAGTCTTTGGATGAACAGCTGTACTTGTGTTTAGTGTCTATAAGCTGTACAAAACATTAAATAATGACTCATAACATTTTAATGTGGTTTAAGTTCACTGACGTGGGTTAAAGGGTATCATGAGTGATTAATATGCATTCACTTTTTGATACATTATCTCATGCTTCATCAAAATTACCTCTATGTTACGTGAAAGCTTCTGTATCTGCCATGAGGCACTGAGGGACTGAGCGAACTGTCTGCTCACATTCTTCACGTAGTTTTACGTTGGACCGACTTTAAAGACCCCCTCCAATGCAAATCATGTTTTTCACCTTGTTCGCATGTTCATGTGGCATTCTCATGTTATGAGACAAATCAGGAGAAAAGTAAGCA
>JAPQLA010000014.1:1950580-1961962 GCA_029822935.1 Naso vlamingii
ACACACACACACACACACACACACACACACACTGCTCAACAGAAAGACTGTTACATATACATCACACAAACAAAATCACAATGTGCAGACAAACACCCACAGGTGCTCATAACCAGAGATGGACAGAATGACTGCCAAGGCTATTCATCCCCCCCAGTCTTTGTTTTTTCTCAGCCGCAAATTTGCACGTTAATTAGACTTTTTCTATTTAAAAATATGATCCTATGATGTAAAAAATATATTTTTTAATGATTTGTATTTGTTTTATTAATGTTGAGCTGTGGATCCTCTGTAGGTCCACTCTGCAAACAGAAACCTGCTTCAGTGCTGTTACTAGGCAACCAAGGGGAACAGGCCATAGAGAAACATGAGGGGAAGTGTCTGCCCTGTTACAGGAGTTTTGGGAAATTGTGGAAACATGTCTTCATGGATCGACCTGCTGGGACACGGACACACTCTCAGGCTTCTGTTGGCTTCCACCTTCAGGTCCATTTATGACCGTCAGCACCGAGTCATTAACAACAACTGTAAGGAGGTTTTGCCTGTTTTTGATCTTTATTCCTCCATCACTGCTGATTTGTCTCATCAGTTTTTAGACTGATTCCCTTTCTTAAGGCCAGCCAGGAGTTTTCACTTGACTGTGACCTTTTAACTGCATGAATGTTCAGATTCCCTCTTTAAACACACATTTCTTTGTTCTCTTATTGTCTTCTGGACGTCATAGCCAAGATGTCAAGTTTCACGTCTTTACAAGTTCATTTTAAGAAAATGGAACAACAGGAAACCTAAAACCTGAATGAACAATTAAGATGAATGGACAATTCAGAAAATGGTCAAATGTAGGTATCGTGGTGTCGTCTGCTTGTCTTCTGCTCTTCTTTCATGTCCAGATTCTCTCAACATGTTTGTGTCTCTCACACAAACCTTCAGGACTCCTCCCTGTCTCCTCCTCCAGCCAGTTTCTCAGAGCCACAGCTCCCTCCATCGGAACACTGACACTCAGCACCCAGCACACACATCTGGACTCACATACTTATGAGGACCCAACTGACAAAATGCATCTCTGAATGAATGAACAACAAATAACCTCACCTTAACCCTAACACCTCAGTTTGAAACAAAAAACTCTAACAGCACCTTCCCAAACTGACTTCATTTTCCAAAGTGTCACTTTGATGAAATTATTCCGACTTCACTAAAAAATGTGAAGCTTTCCAAAATGCCAAATATTTGGCTCATGTATCCCATAATTCCCTCAGATTCAAATGCAGATAAAAATGTTCATTCACACACACTGGAGGGATGAGCTTTAGTTTTACAAGATTTTTGTTATTATAAAGCAGTCAAATCTGAAATGTAACCTGCTGAGAGGAGGCTGGAGCTGTGTCACAAAACTCTGACATGCTCTCACCCTGCATCTGTTTTGTTTACAAACACACACACACACTCTCACTCACACACACACACAAACAGATAAATGGAAAAGTTATAATAATCCTCTGGCTGGTGCTTCTCCTCTCTCCTCCTCGGCTGTATTCATAATCCGACCTGACGTTTCTGACATCCCCTCCTTTCTGCCTTGTGCAGCTATAATTAATCATCAGTTGGTGGGGGTCACAGGAGCAGCGTCAGCAGGGCAAAAACAGGTAGAGGTCAAAAAGGTCAAGTTATCACGGTGAGAAAAACATGCCCGAACGGATCGTCTGTCAAAGCCGCAGACAGCTGAGGAAACCAGGAGAGACACGGAGTTCAGAGCAGTGGGGAGGAGGTCTGAAACCACACAAAACTCTAGCACACTAGATTAGATACAGCAGCGAGGACGAGAAACAAGTGATGTCATGCAACATGATGATCTCATACATGAAAAGGTGTGATGTGACCCGTAATTTGTTAGGCCAATACATGCTTGTGTCTGATTGGCTGGCAGGTGTCTACATGAGACTGCAAGGTTTCACAACAACTCAGAGTCCAGTTAGCAGCTTTCTGCAGAGATCTCAAGCACACCTTATTGACAGAGTTTGCTCAGTCGTCATGGTAACACACAAAGTATCTCACACAAACACAAACTCACACTCTCACACACACACACACACACACACACAGTCTGCAGTTTCTTCACCTGTGGGCAGACATTGTTAAATAATGTTATTGATCGCTGTGTGCTTGTGCAATGACACGTGATCAGACTGCTGGAGTGAAGCAGAAGTATACACACACACACACACACACAGAGAAACATGAATCAATAATGTCTTCTGATCAAGAGAAACAAACCTATAGATATACAGATACAGACAGACAATCAGTTGGAGGAGAAAGAAAGACAGACAGACATTACTGGCTGTCTCACTTTAAACACATGAATCATAAAGCAGTGACAGTAAAACACTGAAGAGAAGATTCATTTCTCGGCAGCCATGATGGAAGAGCCTTGTGGTGCCTTTAGGATCCAGCGAGGAACTTCAGTGAGCAGATCCAGTCCAGAAGGGCTCAAACTAACAAATGACGTGTTCCAGTTCTGACGTGAAGCTCAGAGGAATTCATCCCAGTTTGCACTCTGCCCTAAACATGTAAAATGACAGTAAATGTAACTTATCAGTTGGAGCTCTTGAGGACTGAATCTTCCCACTGAGATGCTCCCACAGACGACATCACCCCGAGACTCTTCCACCAACACTTTCTATTCACTAAAAGAAATGAAGGAACTTCAAGTGGAGAACATGTTGGAGAGTGAAGTCATCCTCTGAAAGGGAAGGACATGTTGGTGAGGTGGAACAGTTTTATTAAAGTGACGACCCTTTGGACGGTGAAGATGTTTGGGAACAGTGTGACATCAGTGAGAGCAGTGACAAACCCAGCACAGCTGTCTGTGTACGGGCAGGAGGGACAGTGAACGCCCCACAGCACACAGGAGAAACAAACCTTCAATAATAAACACTCAAACACACATTTACTCTGCGTAACACACACACACACACACACACACACACACACACACAAAGGTCCTGCAGGGCCGATCTTTCATTAGTGGGGCAACACGCCTGATTAAACTTTTCATGACCACACACACACACACACACACACACACACACAGCTGGCCTAATCAATGATAAGTAATTGGAGTTGCAGGGGGAGAGAGCAGGAGTGTCCTGTGATGTATAGTGAAACAAATGAGTGTGAGTGTGTGTGTGTGTGTGTGTGTGTTGAAGGGACACACAATAGACACAATAAGGGAGGAAGGAAGGATCACTGGTGTGAAATGAGACAAATGAGTGTGTCGGAGGCTTTGTGTGTGTGTGTGTTTATTCTTGTGTGCGGATGCTTGAGTGTATGGCCATTCATCTGCATATTCTCCGACTGTGTGTGTGTGTGTGTTGTTCCTGCTACATCACAACATCAAAGAGTTTTTCGGAGTCCTGACACACGGAGCCGACAGTCAGCCGTGTTGGGCCGCGTGCAGATGACTGTCACCTGTAGTTTTCTGTTGGTTTGAGTTTTTTTGTTTGTTTTGTTTTGTTTTTGGCTGATGCAGCTTTTTAATCAGTGAGATGAAGCTCTCTGATTGGCTGTTCAGACTGGTAAATATGTGATATTCCGATTTTAGTGTCTATTTTCCTTTGTTGTCATCTTTCCTTTTGACTTCTTTCCACAAGCAAAACACCACAAACTGACAAGCACCGAGCAAAGCTGAAAATGTGAATCAGACAAACTGTTAGTTTGAGCTGCATGCAGAAGATGAGACCGTACCTGGAACCTGAACGATCACGGCTGTACATCAGAGAAAGATGGCCGTGACTGATCAGGGTTCAGTCTGCCATGTCTCTGCAGCAAAGCTCCACACAAATTCACAGCTGTTTATCACAAAAGACAAAAACATTGTGCTGTGTGTTTGTCAGGCGCAGGTTTCACTGACAGGTCACTGTCAGGGTCAGACGAGGTTTCTGTTCGTCTTTAGCCCTTTGAACAGCTGCTCTTCCCTCAGTAAATGTTCTGACAGCTTCGCATGTCTGCACCAAGTTTGAAGATGATGATTTTTTTCCGGTCACATCTGCCCTAATATCTACTCTAAGTGGACCTGGACAACAAGCAGCAGATTTATTTCCTCCCAACAAACATTTAAAGCATTAATCAGCTTTGTTGTCTCTGATGTACGAAGCCTGAGATGAACCACCTGAGGACTGCTGGTCTTAAAGTTTCAGGTTTTTCCACAGGATTTTGTTTGAATCTCAGCTGATGACACAAACAATGAAGTCTGTTCCGGGCGACCTTTCTCATCAGTTTATTTCTATGGAAATCATCTTTCTGCCTTTGGTCACAGTCATCTAATCACAGATGGTTCAATTTGTACTTTAACTGTGAGCCAATTCAGTCCTGTTGGTGCATTTATGGACACTCAGACATCTGAGATTTCAAAGGTGTCTCTTTTTAAATTCAAGAAGCAACACATACTGTTGGGAGTCCATTCATGATGTTGTTCCTTTTAAATGATTTCTATTTTCAATCTCAGATATTTTGATCGCTCGTGTTGTCTGCTGGACTCTGCATTGCTGTGTGGAAACAGCAAAACTGTCAAACATACGGAAAACATATAATCAGTAAGTTGGAGTGGCTGCACCCGAATTTCCGTGTAAAAAACTGAAAGGAACTGCAAAGACTTGGTAAGGTTTGTGATTGGATCACCAGGAATTTAAATGATTTGCCTTTATTGTTTTTTTACTTGGCTGAAACATGCAAAAACAACAGAATGGCGGCGAATGAGGGCAGAAAACTCATCGCTGTCTGCTGTCACTGACTCAATGGATGAAAGTGGGGGTTTGATCTGTGGCCCGTGTCTGTTCACTAGCAGCAACGAGCCATTTCATTGGGTTTAATAAAGTGAAGTGTGTTAACAACTGAAACCAAAGCTCCGCTAACAACTAACTACTGAACTGTTTTTTTTATTTCCCAAGAAAAAAATCTGTATTTGATCTGATACTCAACCGAAATATAGATAAATATAATCCTTATGTAAAAACAGGCTTTTTTTCTGTCCCACAGATCAATGAGTCACACAGTTACACTGGCTTACATTCATTACCAAGAAAACACACACACACACACACACACACTGTAAATGTGACTAAATGCTGTCAAACTTGTGTTAATCTCGCTGTAAGCACAAGTCTGGCTGACAAAAATAAAAGACATTAACAAAATTCTTAGTGTCAGTTAATTTCTTTGTTATAGAGAATTCAGAGGGGATAAATGGTGGCAAACTGAAGAACAAAGACCTAAAACACGGCATTGTGCTCGAAATGTGGTCAGTAACGATGTAAAGCTTGATGGAAAACAGGCTAAAAGTTACAAACAATAAAAAAAAGTTCTGCAGCTGGATGCAGTTTGGAGAACAGAAGGTCGGATATGGTTAGAAGACTCAACTCTGGTGTAGGTGTCATATGCATGGGCCTGTCGCGGCAGAGTGAGGGTTTGATCTGCGGCCCGTGTCCCTCCGCTGGCTGCAATGAGCCGTTTCATTAGGTTTAATAAAGCAGAGCGTGCCAACAACTGTCATGTGAGGCGTAAAGCCAAACCTCCCCACGTGCTCCAGATTGGAGAGCAGAAAGGAACGAAGCCACAGCCTCAGACAGCGAGGGTCCTCCTGGCCATAAGGAGCCTATTATGCTCCTGTGTGCTCCTCTGTGCCACGCTGTGGCGTTTGTAAAGGCCTGGCCTGGCAGAGTGCTGGCACACGATGGTCAGGACACGCTGCTAAATCCCATTAGAGTCCATCCAGCGGACATGAGGCTGCCAGTTACTGTCAGTCATCATCAGGCTTTTCCCTCAGGGAGCCGCAACGCTTCAAATTAACATTAAAAACAAGAATGTGAAGGACGAGCTAATGAGCTTTAAAATGCAGCACAAATCTCACAACAACCTGTAGAGGACACTGTGGAAATATTGTTAAAGACTCAACAAGTAAAGATGAAAATGTAATTTCATTTGTGACTTCAGATTAGAAACATTCTGAGATCTGACAGCAGGAGTTTGAATAGAGACCAATGAAAGTATAAGAGCAGAAGCAGGAAATCAGCTCAGCTCAACCAAACACACACACACACACACACACTCTTCATACATTCAATAAAAATTACTCTAATTTTATGATTATCTCCATATTTTACTTTACTGCTCAGTTTCTCTTCTTGTAAATGTTAAAAAAGGTACTAAAGCTTTCTCCACACTGTTAAAAACTAATTATAAAGTCCTTCTTCATTCATTATTCTGGTGGACAGAAGCATATGTCACCCAGGAGGAAACTTAAGACAAGTGTGGCTCAGAAAGATCTGAATTTAAACTTAATCTGACATTAAAATCAAATTATAACACAAAACTCCCATATTAGACTAAAACAGCACAATCTGAAGTCCTGTAAAGCCAATTTAACTTCATATGTAGAACAACCTCCCCAGTTATTTCTTTTTTGGACATTTAAAAAACTTACACTAAGAATAAAATCACTGTTGAACTGAACTTTTTGTCTTTCAGGTGGAATTTAAGATGCATTCTTGGGTTTTTAAGTTTCTCTGGAGTTTAAACAAAACGGAGCTGCAGAGTTTGACACATTTAGTCTCTGCTGAATCTTTCGGTGATTTTTGGATGTGGGGCAGAAAGTTTGGAGGTTTTGTCTTTCACCATTTAGCACATTTACACGCAGTGTGAACGTGTTTAATGATAGTTTGCTCTTCAAGTGTCTGTTTTATTGTATTTTTTAGCAAATCAAACTTTTTTTGTAGCCTAACAGCTCAGAAGCTGCAAACTTGAGTGAAATGCGAATGAACTTTACATGAGGCCCGCGTGCTTCCTCTGGAGGGTTCTTATCCTAAATTCTCCATCACACAATTCTCCCTCCCATCCACCCACCCATCCATCCATCCATCCTCGGCCGTGTTGCTCTTCTGCTTGGCCGCTTCCGTGTATCGGCCCACAGCAACGAGCTGAGCGCACTGAGACGCTTCTAATCCTCTTTTGATGAACTTGGTTAATAGACCTCCTGCAGCGAACTTTGGCTTTGTTCGTTTACCAGCACACGACCCTCTCCACGCCCCCGGAGCACGCATTGCGCGTGACCGCGGCTCTTGCCCCGATAAATTCACCCATCGGTGGAGAAAGTCGAACATGTGGTACTTTGTTGGCACTTGGAAGAAGTTTGTTCCGAACAAGAAGAAGAGCTATGCCGCCGAATAAAACACTCTTTGCGCCTTTCATCTCTGTGGACACGGAGGGCGGAGTCGGCCCCGCGGCCCCGGTGACACTCCACGCCGACATCCACGCTCTGCTGCAGAGAAGCCGCGCACAAGAGCGGCAGTTGACAGAGCGCACCAGACGCGGCTGCGACTACAGAGACCCTCCGTGCGCCATCGTGGAGCTCCGGCTGGGCCCCGCCGGCGGCGCGCTGCAGTACCTCCAACCGGACAAGTGCGCTCTGGAGCGGGCGCAGAGGCGGCGGCGCCTTGCTGCCAACGCGCGGGAGAGGAGGAGGATGCTGGGGCTCAACGTCGCCTTCGACCGGCTCCGAAGCGTCATTCCCAACCTGGAGAGCGACAAGAAGCTCTCCAAATCGGAGACACTCCAAATGGCACAGATTTACATCACCACCCTCAGCGAGCTGCTCCAGGAGGGCGCCTGCGGAGCTTCCGTACCGACCCGCACACCGCGGCCTACGGGAGCCGCTCCGCCCTCTGATGGGGCCACACATCGATCAGGGGAAACTCGGGGGCCAGACAGGAACTTTCACACCGGGAGGAGCAGCGGCGGCCAGGCGCGCACGGAGGCGGAGCAGAGGAGTTACAATGAGGACATGTGGGAGAGGACAAGCGGGACCAAGTGATTTTTCAAACTGACAGTTTTTAGAAAAATGAGAGGTTTTCCTTTCGTTTTCCTTTTCTTTCTTTGTTTTCCAGTTTGTAATTGTTTCCTGTTGTCTTGCAGAAATTATATTAAGCGTAAAGATTTCTGTTTGTTCTGCAAATTTTCATAATTTCAGACTGTCAGTTGAGTAAAAATGTAATTACAGCCTGAAGACACGACTTTGTTTTATTGTGCAACTTTTCTTTTTTCTTGAAAGACCAGGCCAGCTGAGTTTAGTTCAACAGCAACAAAGTTTTCAACAGTTTAAACAAAAAGTTTGTAGACAAATGAGGAAAAACTGCTCAAACCAAATAACCCTTCAAAAAGTTTGATCTCCAGATGATTCTTTAAGAAATCAGTAAGCGATCATGGGAATGAAAAGGAAGAAGGGCAGGAAGTACTGAAAGTAGCAATTTTTATTATTTTAAAATTATGTACAGGTAACCAAAGACATCAGTCTGCAAATCAGTACAAAGATCAAGTTTTCCTGCAGTTGGCTCCTTAAGAAGCTCTCTGTCTGTCTGTCCAAAACAACAAGAGTGGGAGAAAAGGCTTTAGAAAATTAAAAATAGAGTCAGATCCAGAAAAGTAGAGTCTACCGGTCTAAATTTATATCCCCCCCACCCCCCACCCCCCCAAAAAAATCCCATTCCCCCAGTACCCATTAGCCTCTCTTCCGACACGAGGAAATCAATCTATATACAAGAATTATGTACAAAAAGCTCTTCAATTCATTCATCCAGACATCTGTGAATAAAGCTCTTGTAAACTTAAAAAAAAGGAGCGTGAGGGTTAGACTGTGTGTGTGTGTGTGTGTGTGTGTGTGTGTGTGTGTGTGTGTGGTAATGACCAGAGAAGAACAGAAAAATACACGTTAACGGGATGAACATGTCTGATGACATGAGTTTTGAACGTTTACAACCAATTAAATACGAGAGAACCTGTCTGCATTTAAAAGAAAACAAAACACAGTTTTATCTTAATTTTCTAAATCTGAACGACCAATGGAACAGAAGATTAGGTCTCTGTCCCACCCTGGATTATCAGCAAAAACACAAACTGCATGACATCAGGCGCTCTGAGCTTCTTAGCGAACACAGAGACTCATTCACTTTTCAGCCCTAAAGGCAGAACATGAACACATCGTTAACATAAAAGCTTTAAATGGGATTTTGCTCTAACAAACATGTCAGATAATAAAAGAAAGTAACAATGGTGTTTCTAAAGCGACAAAAGTGTCTTTTTCACACTTTGAAAAGAGAATCAGCGAATCGTAAACAGAAGTGCAGTGGATTATTCTGAAGGGGTTTTTGTTCAACGTTTGAACTGGTGTCTCATCCTTCCTCTGCGTTTCAGTCCACATGCTTGTCTTCAACAAGGTTTTAAAGGTTAATAAATCTTTATTGATGACTTATAAGCAATCAATGAATTCCTCGATCAATCACTCGATTTGGACTGATCAATGATCATCGAGCAGGAAAAACAAACACCAAACTGTCTAATTTTTACAATTTACAAAACCTCAGCTCCTGCACTCTCCTCTTGGTGTTGCTAAAATGCATTCTGGGAACAACAACGCAGTCAAACCCACAAACTTTAATTGCGATTGCTGGACTTTGGGTCTGAACAGCTACAGCTCAATTCTCTCTGTCTAAACCAACAGAACAGGAAGAAAAAAAAGTATCTACTTGATGTCTGAAATCCTCTCTGCTGGTGGTTTTGGTTCAAACAGGAGAAAAGCAGCTCGACTTCACCTCTCAGACTGGGGCATCTCAGCTGCCTTTGTGCTGTAATTGAAGGCTCTTCTCTGAGCGGCGGGCACACACGCAGGGGCGGTAAATTGAAAGGACCTGAAGGAGGACAGGTTCTGGTCTGGAGGGCTCAGGTCCCGCCAAGACACAAAGCTTTGATGTTGAGTGAGAGGGCGATCAATTCTTTGAAAGGGAAAAGTTTCTACTTTTGCAGGGGTGGGCAGTCGTTCAAAGTTTCTGGAGAATTTGAACAACCCTGAGGGGCATTCTGGGTTTAGTCTGCGGTGTTTGTTGGCTGCTGACAGACTCGAGTGTCCTGTGCATGCTGGGAGAAGCACCTGTTTGATAACTGCATGAGAATAACCAATTTAGAATCAGCTGCTTTGCTGCAGAGGTTCAGGAGGGAAGAAAAGTTCTTGCTTACAAAGAGAGAAAACTGGTTCTGCACCGATGAAAAACAACTAAAAACAGACCTCATGTAAACGTTTGCAGGTAGTCCCACCTTAAAATACCACCTTAACTTCATAAAAGCCTGCAATGCTGAACTCTTGTTGTTTCTGCTCTTGGGCCAGAAAAGATCAATACTTTAGATTTACCTGCCTCAGAGTGCCTTTTGCTTTGATGGGGGACAGGTGGGGGGGGGGGCAGGTGAGACGAGAGCTGAACTGTGAGAAAACTTTCAAAGAGAACAGATCAAAGAAAAAACAAAACAAAAACTGTTCTGAGAAACTTTTTATAAATAGACGAGGGTGGAGAAAAATTACATACTGCCTTGAATTCAATCTTCAGTAAAAGCAAAATAAAATCTGATCACAGCTCGGACGAAAAAAACTCACGACATCCGAATAAAGTTCAGCTCACGTTTAGAAGATTTAAAGAAAAATGTTTCCACTGCTGAAACCATAAAATCATCAGTGGAAACTCTGAAACTGAGCTGGAGGATGAAGACGACGTCTGGACACGACACAGAGAGGAAGAGGATGATGAGGAGCAATGACCTTAATCTGCAGTGACGATGAAGGATGCTGACAAAAAGGAGGTGGCTGCGGTGTGTGTGTGTGTGTGAGTGTGTGTATCAGAGAGAGAGAAAGAGACAGGCTTCTCTCTAGCAGTGCTCCAGATAGTCAATTATCCGGGAGATGGACTTCTGTCCTGTGGTGCCGACGTCACACTGCAGAGAAAGAGAGAGAGACAGAAGGTGGAGGTCAGTTACAACACACACACACACACACACACAGAAAAAGGTCTGCCTACAAAAACATATTCTCATTCACACCAATGCTTTCATGTTCCATCACAATAAACTGATTAAAAAAAAAACGAAAAAAAAGAAAGAAAAAAACAAACAAACATAAGAGTTAAAACTGAGCTCTCAAAAACTGAAACTCTCCCACATGTTAACTAAAACAATATGCATCTTAAAAGTTTTTGAAGGGGCGTGACTCACAGTGAGGTTCATGAAGTTGAGGAACTTTTTCAGCATTTCTGTCATGATCGAGAAATCTCCTTTTGGCAGGTTCTCCCTCACAGTAGTCACATTCAACTGGTGGAGGAACGGAGAGAGAAGAAGAAGATTTACACAAAATGAAACGTCTGAAAACTGACTTCAAATCCAAATAATGTGATGTGTGCGATGGCTGCATAATAATGAGCACACACTGTGCTACAGTCCATATCTCAAGCTTTATATGTGCATGTTAAACTGCACCTCTCAGTGTGTGTGTGTGTGTGTGTGTGTGTGTGT
>JAPQLA010000014.1:2029961-2041802 GCA_029822935.1 Naso vlamingii
GTCTGTCTCCTACAACCCAGAGAGAATAAACTTCTGTTTACCTCTGTGTGTGTGTGTGTGTGTGTGTGTGTGTGTGTGTGTGTTTGTGTGTGTGTGTGTTTGTCCAGCTGGCTGTCACTAACCATGCTGGTGTTTCTACATTTGTGGTTCATCATCTGTGCTCCTTTTATTTTTCATCTTCGCCGCCAAAATTAGATGAAAACACGACACGATTCTCATCATTTTAAGAGTTTGAAGGATGTTACCTATTTGCAGTTTCTCAGTAAAGAAATACAAGAATAAAAGTGTGTGAATGGGATTAAATTAAAGGTAGAGTCAGCAGCATTGTTTCTTGCAGCTTGTACACGCTACATTCACATTTGGCTCCTCCTCCTCCTCCTGAGCTTAATGCCACCAGAACTATTGTGGCGTGTAATTGTACGGCTTGTACCTACACAGCAGACTACGTAGGAAAATTACATTTCTTTTAATGGAAAATTTGAAAATTTAATATAACTGCCAGTGTTTGGCACCTACCTGTCCAACAGACAGCAGGCCAACTCTGCATTGCTCTTCGTCCTCAGCCTCTCCTTCAGTGTTCAAAATGGTCTGAAAGCCAAACTGAGATTCAGTCTCGTTCCTGAACGGGCTTTATCTGCTTGACGTTTCGCCTCATATAGAGCTATATTTCCCTCTTTTAATCCTTTGCATTCTTTATTTTAATCATATTTCTCTCACTGTTTATTGTTTGTTTGTCGCTTGTTTGGCGGAGCAGATGAAGCTGCCAGTGCTGCTGCTCGGCCGGTCGGCTGACCTGCGTCCAGGTGAGTTTGTGGTTGCCATAGGCAGCCCATTCTCCCTGCAGAATACCGTCACCACTGGCATCGTCAGCACGACCCAAAGGGGAGGCAAGGAGCTGGGCCTTCAAAACTCTAACATGGATTACATCCAGACAGACGCCATCATCAATGTGAGTAACAAGCCTGAGATGAAACTTTAAACACTTTCTGACCAGCAGTGCTGCAGCATGATGCACGTAGCTCTGACGAGGTCATGCACACATGGAGAATGAATGGAGTGGAAGTGTAGCTGCTCATTATTTCACTGATGTGTCAATGTAACTTCCCCAGTCTGTGACTTTTATCATATTTCTGTCACTCACTTGATCAAACCCACTGAGTTTCTGTAACAGAGATGTTCTGTTTCTTCTTTTACATTCTTTCTTTGCTTATTTGTTTTCCCGCAGTACGGCAATTCTGGAGGACCATTAGTCAATCTGGTAAGTGAATAAAAAATCTGCTAGAGGAGAAACGAAAAACCAGCTTGGTTACAGAAGATATTGGTTAAAAAGTTTATGTTTAAAAAAACACTCTATTTTCACTTTTTCATGGTAAATACTAAAAAAACCCATTTGAGCTATATTTAGAAATGCTTATAAAAATGTTTTTTGTTTGTACCAAGATATTAAATTTGATAAAAGGGCATCTAAATGTATTTTGTCCTCTTGTTTTGAAAAAAGAAACCACTCGTGTAATTGAATTCTTACATCAGCTCTTACATCTTTAAATCAGAGACAGTAACACAGTTTCTTATTACTGGAATCAAATCCATATGTTGCGAAACAGAGATGCACGTAATCTCGCATAAACAGTCACCAGGCACAAAAAGCCCCTCTTAGGTAAGATAAATAAAGAGTTTAGGTAACACTTGGCAAACAGTCATAGGCCCCAGCTGACTCTGATTACACGTTTGTTCTCAGCTGGCCATGATGAAACAGTGTGGTGCCAGAAAATGTTTAATGAGCCTTATGAGGAAAATTAACGTTACTTTTGGGCATTATTGATGGTAAATGAATGTGTGTGTTTTTGTGCGTGTGTCCGACAGGACGGAGAGGTGATTGGCATCAACACCCTGAAGGTCACAGCAGGAATCTCCTTCGCCATCCCCTCAGACAAGATCAGACAGTTTCTGGCAGAGTCACATGACAGACAGGCCAAAGGTTCGCCACAGCTACACGCTTCATATCCTAACGTTTAATCAGAGTTGACATCAGGGACAAAGATTCCATGCTGTGGTCTTGACAGACTGAGCTACTGCCACCTCCAAGACAGCAGTGGATTGTAATATTATGTGTATTTGGCATCACATAGAAATGAAAAATAAAGATTAAAAACTACATGTGTAGCTCCTACTTCAGGTTCCCTGCTGAACCCAAATGTATTAAAAGCATGTTTTTATTATGAATCTTTTCTCAAAATTTAAAAAGAATTTAGTTCAGTTTCTTCCTACAGATGCTGTAAACATCTTTGTAAAAGATTCCAAACAATTTCTGATTTTTATAGATGTTTTGCACAAATGATAGGAATACAGAGCTGTCTGTCAAAGATTTTTTCCTGTACTTGTGCCTCTTTTTGATTTAAAAAGATAAATAGACAAGGACAGAAGATGGTCAATGTGTGAGAGTAACGATTTTCTCAGTTAAACAAACCTGCTGTAACCCGTCCTAATGTTCTCCAGGTAAAACAGTCCACAAGAAGAAATACATCGGCGTCAGAATGATGAGTATCACTCCAACGTAAGTTCCTGGTCTGGTGACTTCTTCACATTTTGTTTTTTCATCACATGATAATCAAATTCCAGGAAATCAGTTTTTGTGGTTTAGGTTGGAGAATGTAAACGCTTGAAGATGTTTAATGTCAGTTTTTTAGGCTTTCAGTTAACTTTGCATTAAATGAAACAACTACCAAAGCGCCACAACTTCTGTGTGTCGGTAAGATTTGACTGCTGCTATAATCTGCCGTGAGGTGGTCGGATTAATCTAACAATTCCCTGAAACGGATGTTTCTCGGTCTTGACTCTCATACATGAAAAGGGTGGTGATGGTATCGACAGTGTGACCTCAGCTTTATGTCTGCTGCCAGATGCTGAATTTGAACAGGAATGTAAGTCAACTGAAGCCAGATCCACAGCCTGCAGGTCAGAGTCACGCCCGCGCTGCCCCTCGAGAACGAGCCGCTCCAGGAAACGCCCGGAAACACAAAAACAAACTTCACTTTATGACGGCTAATTAATTTTAAATATACCAGTGGGTTTTAGTGCAGTCATCCACCAGATGTTACGATACTAATGACTGTTTTTCCAAAGCTCACTATCACTTTATAGATTGATTTTCTTCTCTATTGGTAGCCAGTTTGTCTCTACACAGGACAATTAAGAGGGAGAAATTTATGACCAAGATAATTGAAGACATTTGTTAACATTTGGTCGCTTTCTCCATACTGGTGAAAGCTAAGATGCTCACAGTTGAATAAATAAGTACATGGTGCCCTAATGATACCAGTGGCTTTGAACAATCTGCAGCAAGGTGCTTCATCAGAATCTAAACGTTGAGTTAAAGTTTCAGTGTTTCAAGCTGCAAGCTTAAATGTGTTAATCGGAGTAACGCTTTACATGTTAGGATTCAGAATGAGTGCCAGCGAACCATCCCACCAAACTGAATGAAGTTCAGACCAGTGTGTTGCAGGCATTTAGCACAGATCCTCATGTTCGGTCTGTTTTTCTCGTCTGTTCTCCCCTCAGCCTTGCGAAGGAGCTGAAGGAGCGGCAGTCAGACTTCCCAGATGTCACCTCAGGCGCTTATGTTATTGAGGTCATCAGCCGAACTCCAGCTGAGACGTGAGTGTGTCTCTCATCATGTCTCATTTCCACATCATCATCATTGTTCACTGCCCACTATGTCAGAGCAAGGAGTTCATGTTTGTCTCATGAGAAAACAGATAAACTTTAGCTGCTGGTCGGTTCCACACGCCCTCCTGCAGAATCCAGGGGAGGTCATTGGTACCCACATGAGAAACTTGTTGAAAGTAAAGCATAGTGTTACACCTGAAAAAATATCAGTTTATTTTCTTGTTGTCTGGGTTCATGTAGAATATAGGCAGCAGTCGGAGTCGTGCTGCTGAATGGACATTCATTAGATTTGAACTCTGTGTGTGTGTGGAGACTGCGGATGACGGAAAGTTCACTCCTGGTTTTAAAGCTGCTGTTCTGCTTTTGGAGCCGGGTTGAAAGCTGGCCGTGAAGGCAGAATCATGAACGTTTCCTACCCAGACTGTCCACTTCCCTTTGGCAGGAGAGACAAACTGCTCTGAGTGAATTTCTCTTTCTCTGGAAAAGGAGCCTGAGCATTAAGGGAAGAAAAGCTTTTTCTTCAGGTTCCCTATAAGACATAACTGACAACTGGGAAATATTGAACATGTTGAATTCACTCAGTGAGCATAAACCTCCATCAGCGCTCCAGTCACCTACAATGTTGTTATTTTAAATTAATTCATTTAAGGAAAATGATGAGAAATTATTTATATTGGTTGCTGCAAACTCACAGCAAAGAAACCTGCAGATTTATGTGAATATTTACTCTACACTAACTCGTCTTTCTCTGTAACAGAGCTGGCCTGCGGGAGGGTGATGTCATCATCAGCATCAATGGCGAGCGAATCACCTCGGCCAGTGATGTCAGCACCGCCATAAAGAGGGACGAGACACTGCGAACGGTGGTGAGACGAGGCAATGAGGACGTCATCCTCACCATCGTCCCTGAGGAGATCGAGCCTTGATCTCTGAGCTCAGTGAGCAAACACTCAACTCCACAGCCGATCCCGAGCTGCCTCTCAGTGTTTTTCAACCAATAATGAACACTTTGAAAAACCAGGCAGTCGGTAGGGGCGTGCATGTCTGGGACCACGCCCACTACTTTTAAGAACTTGTACTTATTAGAAGTACTGTTACTTCTCTGGGGTGTTTTGCTCCCACACACCTGCAGAAGTCCGACTCCATCACTCTGGGAACTGAAGCGTCAAACCTGTCATCAAACTTGTCATTTTAGTTTTCATTTTTTCTCTCATCCAAAATGTGCTTTCCATCACCACAGACGTTCATATTCTGATAATCTCCTCTGTGTCTGCAAAGCCATTACTGCAGGTTTCTGTAGTTCTGTCTCATTGTGTTTGCTCTCGATGGAATATTTTTTAAATAGTTTTTTTTGTCTGTTTGACAAATTTTCAAAATAGGAAATAAAAAGTTTTTTTCAAAACTGTTGTCCTTACTGATGCACATTTAATGAGAGTGAAAACTGTTGTTTGTTGTTAAACAGCCAAAATATACAAACAACCATCACAACAGAGTTTTGTTCTCCATCTGAATATTCCGTACATCTTCAGGGTGGTGTTTCAAAATCATTTTTGTGAACAAATAAACAGGAGGTTTCTAGGATTCTCTGAGCGTCTGAGCGTCTCATGTAGAGGTTTCTTCACCTTCTACTCCTCTCTGTGTCGGGAAGTCTTCCATTTTCACATCATCACGTTTTTTCTCCAAACAAAAAAGGCATATTCTCTGTGGTGGCCCCAGTCTTTCACAACAGGCAAGCTGACTTTAGAATAGCTGTAGAATTTAAATGATTGAGCAGGTCTTCAGTATAGATGTTTGATAATATGTGTGTGTGAAGAAACAGCAGAAAGTGAACTCCCCCCTCCCCAGCAGCCAAACTCTGTTCACAAGGAGACCAAGAAAACAAGTTGAGTAAGAGCTCCATCATCTCTCAAACATTTTATTCACTCCTCTGTGACTCGGCTTAGTCCTGCCTCTGTGCCATGTTACACACCGAGTTCAACACAGCATGACACAGTCCACTGGCCCCAGTGTGTGTGTGTTTAGGCCCAGTGAGGGAGAGTTGTTACGTAACACTTGACATAGTTAGCACTCTGAGGTTATTCTCTGTGCAGGTTCATGCAGGAGGTCGGCTGGTTTACAGAGAGCTCCTCAGCTGAGCGGCTGTCCTCTGCTGCTGCACGGGCCTGTTAGACTTCAGTGTTTTAATGTTCTAACTGAAAACAACAAAGAAAAAACAGCTATTCATTTTTTAATACTCAACAAATGCAAGTCAAGATGCTGGGATAGCTCGCTGCTCACTGTTGGGAAATATTGATGTTGAATGCTGAAAACACAGATCTTTGTAAACTTGTATGCTCTATAGAGAAGTTGAATTGTGATCCAGTTTGCTGAGGAATGTGTTACCCAACTGCACTGCAGACAGAGAGGAGGTGTGCTGAGAGGTGAAGTGGGCTCAGCATTAACACATGAAAGACATGTTTTGGAAAGCAGATAGACGACATCCACAGTCAGGAGGAGATGAGAGACGAGTTTTTTTTTCGTTTCAACAAGCTGGATGAGATGTGAATGACACAAGTGACCCGAATTGGCCAGATTGACATAGCAGGTTTTCTCTCTGAACTCCCGTCAGCTGACTCAGCGTCCGCTCTCCAAACGCTTAACAAAACATCTGCACATCATTTTATAATTTGGTGTCCTCTTTATGTAACGTGTGACCCACTTCATGTGTGGTGACTCAGCTCACAGCTGCCAGTTGGTTCGCTGCACAGTGTTCTGGCATTGAACGTCTCTTCTGCTTCTTTTGATAAACGAGGCCGTTCAAACAGCAGGATTCACTTTACATGTCTCCTGCGCTGGACTCTCCACAGCAGTTCTCCACCTAAGAAGACTTCCAGTGACCTCAATGGTTCATTTCCACTCAGTTTATGAGTCAGCATTAATGACAGGCCTGGTGGGAAACATTGGCTGGATTGATTTAAACTTTCGGGGAAGTCTTTGAAAACATTTTCTTAAAACTGCCATTGCTGCCCTACAATGTATCCATAAATTAATCTGTGTAACTCTTTAAAGTATTTTCTGACTCATGTGTTTTCACTCTGGACAGAAAATGCACCACTAGAGCCCAAAGACACCAAACTGCAGCCCAAACGTTCTGCTTGTTATGTTTGCCTTGATTAGGCAACATATCTTACTGTTATTTCTGTCTCTGCAGCCAGCAGTGAATGAAAATCTGAACTCAAGTAAATGTAAAAATCACCTTTTGAGAAACCTACTGAAGTCAATGTAACAAAGTATCTGGTTCATGAATTACTTCAGAACAAGCTGCTGTCCAAGGTGTTGCATCAACACTGCGGACAGCACCACAGATTTATCGATACAGCTCAGAACAGCCGACACTTCAGAGCTCGTCGGGCACAAGATGCTGATCGTGACAAACCCTGAACCCCTGAAGTCTCTACTGCTGCTGGGACACGGTGTGTGTGTGTGTGTGTGTGTGTGTTTGTTACACTTTTAACACTTTGTATAAATGTGATGCCTTTTTTTTTTTTTTTTGCAGTGTCACATTAATCAGGTTATTTTTCCTCTTTAGCTGCTTGGTGATTCAACAGCTTTCCAATCTGAGCAAACACAAGCCGAGGAGCTTTTGCAAAGTTAGTTTTTCCTCAATAACAATCTCATTTTTTCTTGTTTGCTCACTATTCAATTTTTCATGCTTCCTGTCGTTTCTGTTTCTCAGGCTCTTTGCTTTCAGAGGTGCTGCAGAATTAAATGAGTTATTAAAGAACCAATAAAAGAGAACATTCCTCTGTAAATATATATTTTTGTTGCTACTTACGTCAGCACAGTTATTAAAACCATCAACTTCACAGTTCTTTTAATAGTGTACACTGGCAGATACATTTATGTTACAGTCATGTACATTATTTAAAATGTTACAGTGCCATATTAAAACTCTTTTTAATCAGTTACACTCTCTGTGTACAACAACAGGAGTGTTTGTATTCACTCTGAGATTTTCCACAAGTGTCAAACAGTTCAGGCCTGACTGAGCCAAACACTTGAGAGCAGATCAGTGTAGTTACAGTACAAACAGTGAGAAACTGTCAGGATGAGTAAAGCATCATGTGATTATGAAACCTGGGAGGACACTGGAGTGTTTATGGTCACATTTTACTGTGAGAAACTTGTTCTGCTGGAGCTGCATGAAAATTATTCTGATGTCAACACCTAATGGCTGGAGAAACCTCAAGCTTGTTCTTTCTTTTTCTGCTGTCCCCCTGCAGGCCATGCTCAGTTTCACTTTACTTTCTGTCACAATGGCGAAAAAAAAACAGTGAGAGATGTATTACTGACTCGTCCAATGTGTTGCAGCCACAGGACACATTCTGTGATCGATGGGATTTCTGCAGTTACATGTTCTGTGTTTCTTTAAGCCAAACTTGCATCATGTGCACAAGTTGATGGGACAGTCATACATCCAGGACATGAACACTGGCGCATCCACTTGCTTTCTTCCCAGAGATAAAAGATTAACAAATCATTACTGAGGCTGATTCTATGACAACTAGACACCTGTAGATTGAGACAAATTCATGTTTTATCAGGCTTTTGCAATTAACAGTTAATTTTGTCCAGATTTCTCATTTTAGCCTTTGTTTTTCTGTTGTTGTGTCTCTGTTAGTGTCTGCATCAGTCTAAGAGCCGCCAGGGCAGAAAGGCTTACAGGTTACATGTGTTGTTAGTCTTTTAGTTGTGTTGAGCTTAGTGCGTGGCTGCTGTCAGGCCGGTCTGATCTGACGGTCCTGTGGATGCTGCTCGTCCTGCCGAGCTGATCTCGTCTCGCTGGCTGACATTGATCTGTGGCAGGATGCTCAGAAGCACTCTCTCCAGCTTCTGCTCCAGAGCGTCCAGGCGATGGTCCATGTGCTCCTTCAGCCTCGCCTCCATTTCCTCCAGACGTCGCTCCATTGCTGAGTCCAGTTCCCTGCAAAGTGGAGAGTGAAGAGACAGAGTGAGAACAACTTGTTCTATCTGTTGAGGTAAGGTTAGAAACAGATCTTTGTTCTTGAGTTGATTTGATCGAGTTGATCTATGATGAATCTGTACATGATAATCAAATATTTGTTCCTTCTATCCACTAACAGAAGGCTTTATTAAAACAAGAATGTCAGCTGCAGCTGGATTACTATTATTTTTTAAATACTAGTTGTGTCTCTTGTTAAATGTAATATTAACTGCACTGTGAGACTTTGTATTAGGCACTAAAAGGAGGAGAGACAGACTACGGCCGGTGCAGAGGAATGAGAGAGTGGATCAGACAGAGAAAGCTGAGCAGTGACTGATTCATGGACAAACATGAAGCCACATCAGAGACAAAACCTCAAATGTAAACACAGACACTAAATCCAAACCACCCACAGTCAGTCAGTGCTGTGCTGACCATCAACCTCAGAATTCTGCTGTGCCCGTCTTCCACCCGCACATTTCTGCCTTTATGAAACTCTCAGCCAGCAGACTTTGAGTGTGTTTCATCCTCACCGCCGAGAGGAAAATTTCTAAATCAAAATGCTTTTTCTCTTTTTCCACCGACTCCAACATGTCTTTGCACTTTCTCAACATTACTCTTTGCCCTCAAGGACCTTAACTGCTGCTGCTCAGTCTTTCATGTTGTTGCTTATCAGCACCAGTGTTCATCTCTCGCCTTTACTGCCTGTCTGCTGCTCAGCAATATTTCTGATTTTGTGGCATAAGAACTGAAATCAGCTGTGTTTTAAAACAGCTGCTGGTGAGGAACTCAGAACGACTCGCTCTGGTTTTGTTAGTTAATGTATTTTTTCAAGAAGGCAATATCAAGAATCATCTGTAAGGATTTAGTAAATGTCACATTTTGGTGAGTGATCCATTGCTGAAGTAACAGCAGAGAGCAGCACATCAACCATAATGCAATGCAGCAGCGTTCATTTCCCATAGAGCAAAGCAACTGCAAGACAGGTTTGAGTTTTCAACAAACACCCATTTTTCCCACAGCTTGTCCACTGCATGTGTAACCCTGACATCATTATCACTGCCTCCGACTTAAGTCAGCAGCTCAAGTAAAAACAAAAACTATCAGCATTTTAAAAGTAAGAAATCTGCTTTATATTAACATTTAACAGGGATCAAAGGACAATTCAGAATCATTTAAACAAGCAACCACTCAAATTACAATCTTTTCTTTTCAAGAATACAATCACATATAAATCTGTCAATGAGTTTCTGAGAGTAGTCATGATCTTTACCCTGTTTCCTGTAAAATAAAGTATCAGACTCCTGAAATATTTGAGCCTGTGGTAACAAGACGACGTTCCACCGAGCTGCCGTCCTGTCCTCGCTGTGTCACACTCAGCTGACTTTCTCTCTGAGCCCACATGTGCTGCTCTGCTCTGACAAAGAGCCTCATTTATCAAACTGCAGTCTGCAGCACCACATCACAAAGTGAAAATAACAGCTGTGAGTTAAGTTCACTCATACTAAGCTTTAGCATTACTGTCAGCGAAGCTATTCCATTTATTTAACGAGTCTGATGTTTTTGCCAACATTTTTATGTTTTGCGTGTCCATCGCTGCTGATAAATGAACTCTATTGTCTCTGTATTTGCCTCCTCCCTGCAGTTTAACAGCCACTGGCCAAACTCTGATCCTTCTCTGAGGCTGTGTCTGTCAACTGTTCACCAGCCAGTCTTTACCAGAATGTTTTCAAAAACATGAAGATTCCAGGGACTTTATTCCTCATGCACTCTGATGAACAGGGTGGATTTTCACTTGTTCACAGACATAATATTATGTATAATGTGTTGCCAGGCAGCTTGGACATCAGAGAAGATTCCACCGTGAAGCAGAGGGAAATGAAAGGGCTTCCTTTTTGTCCACCATGATGCCAAAAAATAACTTTAAAAAACAGAATATGATAATATGATCATCCTCTGTGACTTAAACTTGATTTCAACGGTACAGAGACAATGTCTGTAATGTTTTACCTCAGTAACTTCTGTAAATATCTGCTTATTCTGAATTTGATGCAGCGACATGTCGGGACTGGGGCAACTAAAGATTGGAAATGCAATCTTTACCTTTTGACACAAGGTGAAGTCACTTGATCTGTTTACACGTCAACATTACAGACCAATATCTAACCTTCTGTTTCTCTCCAAGATTCTTCAGAAAGTGGTAGCGAATCAGTTATGCGACTTTCTGCAGAGCAGTGGTTTATTTGAAGTTTTCCAATCAGGTTTTAGAATGCATCATAGCACAGGGACCGCAGTGGTCAAAGTTACAGATGACCTTCTAATGTCATCAGATGAGGGACTTCTATCTGTACTTGTTCTGTTAGATCTTAGTGCTGCATTCGATACTATCGACCATCAGATCTTAATTCAAAGATTGGACAATTTAATCGGCATTAAAGGAACTGCATTAAAATGGTTTAAATCATATTTGTCAGATAGATCTCATTTTGTATATGTTAATGGTGAGTCCATATACACCAAAGTAAGCTACGGAGTTCCACAGGGATCTGTACTTGGACCAATTTTATTCATCCTATATATGCTTCCTTTAGGCAATATTATCAGAAAGCACAATATTAATTTTCACTGTTATGCAGACGACACCCCATTATATTTATCCTTGAAGCCCGACAATACTAATAGGTTAAAGCTCCAGTGGGTAACTTGGCAAAAGTGAAAGTAAACTCGCGACTTGATCCGAAATTTCAACACAATACACCGCCAAATCCCTTTATGAACCTCTGCCAAGCACCCCACACACACACAGACACACGCAAACACACACACATACACACAAACGCGCAGGCACACACACACAAAGCAGCCATAACGCCACCACAGAAGACGTACCGTATCCATAGCAACCGGAGACTCCAAAACAATATCGCGTCTCTCTCACCATGAAACGCACTCTTCTTGTGTGTGTGTGTGTGTGTGGGTGGGTGTGTGTGTGTGTGTGGGTGTGTGTGTGGGTGGGTGTGTGGGTGGGTGGGGGGTGACAGAGGTGAAAAGAGGGCCCTGACGGTGTATCGTCTTGAAATTCCCGACCAAGTCGCGGACTTTAGTTTCAGTTTCTCCGATGGATTTTGGCAAGTACGATTACAGGCTGTAGGTGGAGCCAGAGGAGTTGGATTTTGTCCTAAATTACCCAT
>JAPQLA010000014.1:2042756-2057167 GCA_029822935.1 Naso vlamingii
TCTGGAACCAGCTCCCAGTTCAGGTCCGGGAGGCAGACACCCTCTCTACGTTTAAGAGTAGGCTTAAAACCTTCCTTCGGTAAAGCTTATAGTTAAGGCTGGCTCAGGCCGGCCCATAGTTGGGCTGTTATAGGCTTAGACTGTCAAGGGATTTCCCATGATGCACTGAGCTCCTCAGTTTCTCTCTTCCTTCTCTATCTGCTGTCCCAGTAACTGCATGTTACTAACTCCATACTTTCTTGTTCCCCTGAGCCCATGTGGGTCGGGCTGGTTGAGGACGTGACTCGTCTGGTGGACAGATGACTGTCCAGCTCAGGATCCTGGTTTGGGGTTACCTGTCACCATTTTCCATGGAGAACAGGAGATGTTGTGGCCTGGGTTCCTCATCCGGACCACCCAAGACCGTCCTGATTCATAGACTGCACATGCCTCTGGTTCTGTGGACTGCTCTACCTTCTGGATCAATAGACTACACACCTGACCTATAGACTGAGCTCCTGGACTCATGGACTCCACCTCCTTCTGGATCTAAAGACTCTCATATATCTCACAATTCAAAATGTAGAGGCAACATTGTAGTGACAGTGATTACATAGTGTAGATGGTGATTGTTTTGTTGTTGTGTTCTGTACATGTGACATCTGTTGCACGTCTGTCCGTCCGAGGGAGAGGGATCCCTCCTCTGCGGTTCTCTCACAGGTTTCTTATTTTTCCCTGATTCTTTCCATTGATTCAGGGTTTTTTAAGTTTTTCCTCACCAGGTGAGGGTCTAAGGACAGAGGATGTCACACCTGTGCAGTTTGTGAAGCCCCCTGAGACAAACTGTAATTTGTGATTTTGGGCTATACAAAAATAAATTTGATTAATTGATTGATTGATTGAACATGAAGAATGGGTGTTTTGAGTTTTAATGGATAAAACACACAATTTTTTGTACTTAGCACAAACATTTTTCACAATAGGCAGAATATGGAAGTCTAACAGGATGGATCCACTGAATTTCACTCACCAGGTGCCATTTCTCATCTTCCTCTCTTTTTCTGCTGTTGCCACAGTGTCATCCAGTCTCAGCTTGGTCACCTGACCGCAGACGCTCTGCAGCACGGGCAGAAGCTCAGGGCCGGAGCTTAGCACCTGCTCGTGTCCCTGCCCCTTCAGGAAGAGTGACATCATCTCTGCTAGCTTGGTGTGGCTCACTGGGCTCTCACTGCTCACTACAGATATAAAACCATATCACAAACTTCTATTTCCAAAAGAAATTCTTTCTATATTCATACATCAGCAAAGCCACACTGGGATTTTCATGCAGGGAAATGTTTCACCAAAAACTGCTGCTGAAGTACATTTTTTCAGAGTCTACACTCTGTTCACTCTTGTTCGACCTGACCGTCCGACGTAACAATCCTTACTTGAATCAGAGATCGACAGACCCGGGGAGGAGGAAGTAGAGCCATCTGACATTGCTCCATTCTGAGCCGCCGAGGCTTCATCTGTAGGCCTGATGGAGCCGGATGTGGGCTGGCAACACATGAAAGAAGCTTTCAGATGAACACTGCAAACAGTTTCTGATCCCACTTTTCAATGGCATCATGCCGGTTAGTGGACAGACAAAAGAAAGGATCAACGTTTTCAAGAAAATCACTTTGGTTAAAGTTTGGCTGCAGATTTCAGCTGAAGTTCAGTGAACCTCCTCTAAGGTAAATTATGAGGTCATTTCTTGTTCTTTAATAACGATGCCTTCTGAAGAACAAGAAGAAAAGCAGAAGAGCACTACATGCTGAAATCTGCACCTGTAACGTCCTCTGTCATTACAGCTTTTTGCAATATTACTGGCTCACTTCCTTATCGGCTGTCCTAATGGTCTCTCTTGCTTGTGATTGGCTGCTCACTTCAAACTCCAATCAACATCAACAACAATTTAAATTTCCACTGTTGCTTTTTAAGCTATGTCTAATAGTCTGTCAAATTTCTTTTTCGCTCCAATTTATGTTTGACTCTTGCTACTTTCTATTCATCAAGACAGGAAAACTATTAAAACCACTCTGAAACATTCCTCACGATCTTTGGTTATTCCGTCAAGGAACAACACTCGATGAACTTCCTGTTTTAGCAAGGACTAAAGCATTGCATTCTGCAGGTTCAGAGCAAATAACAGCACAGATATCACTGATACCCTGGAGTCTGCAGGCCATAGCTGGTTGCTGACGACTGCTGGGGACCTGATGGCGCCTTGAGTCAGGGAGGAGAAAACCCCGCCGCCCGCCAAGAGAGGCAGGAAGCCGCTCAGGGAGCTGGTCTGATTCTGAAGAGAAGGGCACAACAACAGATGACTTTTTTGGTTTTTTGTCTTTTTTGCTACAAATTAAATGCTTTAAAATGTTTCTAAGTGACTTGAATTACAAGCAAGACGTAGTTAATGAGCTAAAACTTGTAATCTACTGGCAGAGCACTCTAACTTTGTTGTCGAAACCTCCCTCATCGCCTGCAGAGTTCATGTGTAACTTGCTACTCCTTTCCTCCCACCTTCTGCTGGAAGTGCACCATGTCCATTAGGTTCTGAGCTCCGGGCGAGAGGCTTGTTCCCATCTCTTCCACCAGACACTGCACCTGCTGCATGTCGATGCCAGGGCCGCGGGCCGGACAGGGCTGCAGCTGCTGAAGACCCACAATGACTCGACACACCAAAACGCTGTTTCTACCTGCCAGGGAGAGCAGCTGGGAGAGCGACGAGACACACACAGAACTATGATATCATTAAACTAAACACATTCATATAAATACAAGACTGTAACTAGACGAAAAACTGTCCAAGGCTCTTGCATGAAGTAAGGAGTATCATGAAAATATGACTCGACAGTTCATAGATGCAAAGACTAAAATGAAGTTTAGAAAATGACAGTGTCTCAAGTGGATGTCAAGAGAACATCACACTGACATCACAATGTGTGCTCTTTGTGTTTAGATGGATGTGGCTCTGAATGTAACTCACCTTCATCTCACAGGCTGAAGACGGATGCTCGAGGATCAGCTGTTTCTTGTAGAGTGGCCCTCTGTCCGAACTGCAGATCAGAGAGGAGAGGCTGCTTTTACATACCATCAGACATTTATTAAACTCAGACTTAAACCACAAAATATCCACCAAAAAAAAAAAAAAAAAAAAAAATCAACGTCATTCACCTGCATCTCTGACTTCATCAGTAAAACTGCTGTGCTGGAGCTTCATGTGCATATTAGGTTATAATATGCTTAAAATCTTTCAAAAAGCTACAACATTAGCTCAGATTATCATCTGTCATCTCAAACTGCATGACAGCTTAAGCTGAACTTCACTTATCCTGCCTGGGGACATCACAAGTTAATTTAACAAAAAGCAACCCAGTTTTATCCACAACACCACATCGTACCTCAAAAACATTACTGATTGTTTTCATAGCCTCCAACACGACTCATGAAATGGCTAATGGCTCAAGAAACCAGTTTAGTTAAATCTGCTCTGTTACATTGTGATAAAAAACACACAGATCCTCAAACGACAGAAGTCTCGACTTTGTGTTAGAAATAATAAAAATATCAAAATCAGTCTGAACTAACATGCAAGTACTGATAATTAAAACTAATCAACACAGATGGAAGTAAAAGCTTATATCCAGTAAACTCAAATAATATGTAAAACATACGAGATAACTGTGTTTGTGTGTGTGTGTGTACCTGTCTGTCAGCATGTGGTCATCTCTCTCCCCCCGCACTGTCCCACAGTATTCTCCTGTCTGGTTGTACACCTCCATGGTTCGAGCCTCGCTAATGACAAGCACGCGGCTGATGGCAGCAGGTGAGCAGTGGCTGCAGTGGAGCGTCAGCACACAAGGAGAGCCTTCCTCTGTTTGCTCCAACATCACCGGGCCGTCACTGTGACACAAAGATTAGTGTGAAAGGTACCATTCACCCAAAACTGCAAAAAAAGATTTATCAGTCACCTGTGTTTTTAAAACAGTAGTGTAGTTTGTCATCACAGGCACAGTTAACACACACCTTTGTGCCTGAAGCAACGGAATCCAAATACAGCAGGCCTGCTTTTTATTTATTTATTTTATTTTTTGCAATAGGAGTGTTAAAGGGCTTAAATTAACATGTTACAGTTTTCACACTTAATTGCTTTGAATCTTCTTACTAGTTTGTCTCATCTGCCTCATGCTGAGGGAGCTCTTCTTCATCATCACCATCTTTGTTACTGATGTGAACAGAAAGAAGGACATCAGCCAAGTGACGTCCCTGAGCGTGACAGACCCAAGCAGCTCCACTCTTCACAGCGATGTCCACCATGATGCTGGTGAGGCCACAGGGACAGTCAGTTATCAGGACACAAGGTAGCAAAACAGCATAGGAGACAAGAATGAAGAGGAAGAGGGTAGGACAAGTTCTGAAACAAGACTGAAAAAACAGTTCACAACACGCTTGGAAACTGGATAAAAAAATAAACAAGTTAGGAGACAATTTAGGGGACAAACCCTGACAAAAGTGTCTCTACGGACAAGGTTTTGTTTTTTTTTTTAATTTAACAAATGAACCCATAGGCCCGACGTTTTAATAGTATATGATGTGTCAGAGAAGGTTAATTTCACAAACATTATGCGTATAGGCTTTTTTTCCTTTGATTTCTTCTTTTCGGACAGGAAGAAGCATTTGACAGTTTTGATGTGGAAACTTGTTGACTAATATTTTTTATATGACAATGGTAAATTTCAGCCTACATTCTATTTGCATGCAAATCAAGTCTTTGCTCCAAAAGCAGTTAACCGTAAATAAACAACTATAATAAACTATTACAGCTGTAACACTGCTTTTACCTTTTCCTTTAAGCAGCTTCAGCTGAAACCGTTGATTAGCTCGGCGTCCTCTGAGCACCGTGACAGATTCCTCTCTGCATTTCTTCAGACGTGTTCAGAGAACTGGACAGAAACTTGCCTCATTGCTATAACTGATGAGAAAACACTGAATTTCACACTCGTTATAGCAGCTAACGCTAAATCCAATGCCTCGCGCTGCAGCTACCGCGTCACGGCCAGCGACAGGATGTTGTGGTGCGACGTCATCAAACAGCGACAGGCAAGAGGTAATCCGGCAGCTGTGCAGCAATTTTGTGGATGAAGTCCTTTTCTAATGCGCAACAAACACCTTTCACTTCTTGTCTTTAATAAGTTTTGTATGTAGTTTTGTGCTGAGGCTCAGTGCAATTGCACATTACAACGAGCACTTTGTAGAAAGCTTATTTTGGGACGTTGAACGGTAGAAATGTCGTAACGTTACTCGGCTAACGGCTAACGTTAACTTAACGGGACATGGACTTCACAGAGTGCTACGGAGACACCGTCTCCAGTGTGGCTGCTGCCGCCCGTTCAGGCTGTAGGAAGCGGGTGAAGAGGCTGATAAAGAGAGGTTTCAGTGTGGACAGTCGAGACAACCGCGGCTGGAATGCGCTGCACGAAGCGGCAGCCGCCGGCAGTGAGGAGTGTGTGCGGGAAGTTCTGTCTGCTGCCGGTGGTAAGAGAGGAAATGTATATAACCCAGGTCGGTGGTTCTCACATTGAAAAAGCCGAAATGTTGGATATTGCCCTGGATAAAGTCTTAAGCAATTCATTTTCTGCAAATAAACCTATGGATAAATGGACTAATTAGTCGTTTCCGCACTTCATTGGACAAATAGTTCAAAATCCAAAGATATAACAACTTATGTACACTGGTATAAAACAGAGAAGCAGCAAATCCTCACATCTGATTAGGATAACCCAGATAATCTTAGAGGTTTTGCTTGATGAATCACTGAATCAAGCCATTCAGCAACCATGCCAGAAGTTTACCAGATTTTCTTTAAGTCAGTTGTGCCTTTTAATTTGACACAACTGAAGTTTTCCCCTTTTCTTTCTTGACTGCAAGCAGCAGGCTCCTCCCGTGGCTGCCATCTCTATGTGAACTGTGGGACTCATGAGGGGGAAACTGCATGTTACTTGGCAGCGAAGCATGGACACGTGGCAGTGGTCCGACTCCTCCTGAAGGCACATGCCAACATCGACCAGTTAACACACGACTTGTCCTGCCCTTTGTATGCTGGTAAAGCACTCACGCTTTATCAAACTGGTGTTACTGTGTTCTTTGCACAGTTATCTGTTTCGTACCGTTTCACCTCTTTTTGATTTGAAGGCTCAATTTGATTTGATTGAATTCATTCTATTTGCCATGTTTATCAGACTCTAACTCTTTTCCGTCAGCTGTAAACGGAGGGCACAAGGAGGTTGTTGAGCTGCTGGTGCGTAAGGGTGCAAATGTCAACAGGACGCACACCGAGTCCTGCTGGACCTGCCTGCATCAAGCTGTTTATAAGGTAATAACGTAACTGACAAACACACACATGACTCACACTCATAACTTGTAAGACACGTATTTTTCATTCCCTAAGGGTCACAGTGAAATTGTGCGCATACTGGTGAGTGTGTGCAACCTGGAGGCAGTAGATGACCACAGCATCACCCCTCTCTTTGTGGCTGCACAGTACGGACGGCAGCAATGTCTGGAAATCCTTGTTAATGCCGGTAAATAGTTTTTTTTGTTTGTTTGTTTTTTTAAATTGTTGCGGTTCAATGTTCAGAGACTTGGCCAACTTCCACAAGAGTTCTCTTTTTGTGCAGCAGCTTTAATGTCTGTCTCTTCATTTCTCTCCTCTCTTAAACCAGTATTAGGTAAAATAAAGTACATTATGAACTTCTGATTTGGTTTTCACTTTAGGAGCCAATGTAAACACCCAGGCAGCTGATCTGGCTACACCTCTGCTGATTGCCTCTCAGGAGGGCCACCAGGCATGTGTGGATTTCCTGTTGGACCACGGTGCAGATCCCAACATAGTCTGCAGTCATGTGTGGCCCCAGTTTCCCATTCATGCTGCTGCTGAGTTTGGCCACATCGGGTACTGACTCATTGCCTTTTTTTGTAGTTGATTGAAAATGAGAAAATGTTGCAAACCCAAAGATTTTCTGTGTATAAACATAAAGCAAACATTAGAGAAACTGAAACCCAAGGTCGCAGGAAGTGTGCACGGCTTTGAAACCAGTTTGACATAGCAGCCAAACTGTGTAATTACGTCTCACATGATGCACAGTCTGTAAAAAGGGGATACATTTTTTCGAGTGTCGCAACTCCTACAGATAACAAGCTTCACTATCAGAATTTGATCCATTTGGTCCAACAAGGTTTGTGTCAAACTTTTGGACTTCATGCATCGCTGATCAAGTTTCACAGGAATGTACTGGGCACGGCTCCTGACGCTGTGTCCTGTTTTTCTTCATTCATCCATGCTGGAACCAGAGAATGACCAAATTCTCAAAAAACGTTTTTTTTTTTTTTAGTATTTTTGCTTGATCAGTTTTAGGAAATAGTCTGAAATTAGTTGCTTGCTTCATGCACAAATATCCTCTGTGGTTCTTTTCGATTCAGTGTCCTCAGGAGGCTAATCGCTGTTACAGATCGTGTGTGTGACCGTGGTGAAGGCATGGTGAGTCCACTGTACGTCGCCATCAACAGGCATCAGACAGAGAGTGTTGAGCTGCTCTTGAAGGAAGGTTACTGCCCAGATGCCCAGGACTGCACAACCATCCTAGGTCTCCATTCACCACTCTACTTAGCCTTGTGCCACCCATTTAACGAATCATGCAGGTTTGTAAGAAAGCAGGTTTGAAGTCTCCACAAAATCCAAGAACATACAAAAAAAATAACAGATGGATTTGTTTCTGATTTTGAGGGAAATCTCTTTCAGAGAACTGGTGAGATTGCTGTTGGATGCAGGGGCTCGTTTGAGGAAGGAGAACTGGTTTCATGCCTTTTCCACTGACAGAACAGACCTGCTGCAACTGATACTTGAGCACGGACGGATCTCTCAACTGGAGACTTCAACCAGGGGCTCCTCTGTACCACATCATCCTGGAAAAAGTATCATGAAGCAACAGGAGCTGGGGGAGCTGGTCTGTGAGGCACTACACAATGTACATTTTGCTGCCTGCTGGCTTCCCCTGCTTCTGAAGGCAGGACTCGAACCTTCTTTGCTGCTTCAGCACAATATGTAAGTCTGTCCGCTCAGTCTTGAGGTATCGTATGGCAGTACTTGACTGATTTTTTTATTTATTTCTGTTGTCGTCCATGCTTTCTAGGTTGGAACAGGCTGACAGTGAGGTGTTGAATTACCTGCTAGAGTTTGTTAATTGGTCGACTCTGTCCCCTGATTTAAAACATATTCTGGATCGAAGACGGGCAGAGAAGACTTGGCAACCATGTCCACATTTTGGTGAGCAACACAATTTACATTGCAGATTTTCTTTTTACTTAACTGTGATATACTTTGAATGAAGGTGATTTTTAATCCTAATTTCTTTTCTTTTTCCCCCTCTTCCTCTAGACTCCATTCCCTGTCTTTCCCACATCTGTCGACTGCAGATCAGATCAGTGCTGGGACCAGAAGTACTGATGCGGACGGATACAGTCCGACAGCTCCCTGTGCCCTCTCCTCTTCACGGCTTTCTGCAATTCCAAGACATCCCAGAAGCTTCCTACAAACCCTCTCCGCCATCACTTATTTCTAATTGAATTGAGGGACGCTACAATACCCCAACACAGACATCCATCCTAATGTTCCCTGTGTTTTCCGTTGAAGTTGTTAAAATCATTTTACTTCACCTTGTTGACATGTTTTGCTGCAGTGCAGATGAACTTTGTTCCATGTTTTGTGCATGATTTTTCACACATTTACTGCCGTTTGCAGTATTTGGGATGACAACATTTTTGTTTTACTGTGAAGTTCTGAGGTTTTCAACAAAATGTGTTTACACAGGTGAGCGACGAGGTTTAAAGACACAGACGTTTGAAAAGATCACTTCTAACTTCATCTGTTGCTTTTCAAAACATATTTACCTCATTTGCATATATTGCAATATACACCTGTTGTTTGTATTTGCTTGTTTTCATGATTTATTTTGATTTATTGATTTAATTTAATAAATCCTCATGGAGTTGTTTGTTCACTTTACATATTGACGTGCAGTGTCTGTGGTGTGTACCGAAAGCTCTTTGGTCGTGTTGTGATTGGTGCAGCCCGCTGTCATTAACACGTAGAGCTGATGTGATTGGTGAACGTCACATTTTCTGGGCTGTGTGTCTGACAGCAGGAAGTAGCGACGCAAGAAACAAGGCGCTTGTTCAGTGGGTTTACCTGACATGAAACAACATCTCTAAAGTCAAGCTGTTAGACTGCGGAGCGGGGAGCGTTATGTCTTAATGAGTTTCACACGTGACTGTGTGGAGTGTTTGCGTTAACGTCATTCAGTGTGTGTTCTGGAGGGTGTCGGCTGTGGTGCTTTAGCTTGTTAGCATGTTTGCTTGTGCGCGTTAGCTTAACGTTGAAAGGTAAACGTCTCATGTCTGATCAGTGATTTTGCGCGCAGCCACGCGCGCACAGCTAACAAGAAATCATCGTCCTTCTGATTTCCGCTCAGTGACGCTGTCTGAGCGGCGAGGACGTCCTGCTCAGCCTGGAATGAATGTGTCGATAGCTCAGTGGAGTATCTGCCTTGCCAGCGCACCACACAGCAGGTTAGCGGTAGTTTCAATGCTAACATCAGCTAACGTTAGCTCTTTATGAGAACAGGCGAGGTGTTGATCAGACAGGCAGGTTGCTGCGCTTGCTGCTGATGAGGTCGGCTGTGAACGCGGCCGGTGGAGCTGCTGCTCTGTGACTGAGGACGATTCACTGACGACATGAAACTGAAGCCTGCCGCCTCCGTGCAGGAAGCTGAGCTGCTTTTAAGACTGATGTTTCACTGAGTTCACCTGTGATAGGCACACCTAAAAATAAAGTCGGTAAACTCGTTGTACTCTTTGCAAGATCCAGCTGATGAGACTTCTCTGCGATAGTGCCATCACACTGTAACGTTAGAGTGTAATCCTCCATCCTGGATCCTGATTACATCCGTGCAGGGAAACAGTCTGAGACATTTTTCCAAGTTGTAGGGCTGAACGATTTAAAAGAACCAAAATCTAATTGCTATTTGGACTGATACTGTCATTATGATATGACTTTAGATATTAGAGGGAATGATTGTTTGTACATCATTACTCTCATTCTCTCTGAGAAAAATGTTGACATGGTGTGATTTTTGCAATAATCTGTACCAAACAAACATGTTTACTGAAGTCTGTAGAACATGATGTGTATGCCAGAACAACTCTGCAGCCACCCAATATTTGAATTATTTTGACGCACATTTTTCTCCTTTGACATAACCACGCCTCCATGAAATTTGGAAATTGCGATTTTGATTAAATTTCAATGACTTGTGCAGCAGCAGCCCTATTTCACAGCATTTGCTGCGCTCAAAAACTGACATTAGCTGACCAGAACTGATAGAACAGCTTGAAAAATGATAAAACCAACACATGCTGATTCATTTTTCTTCTAACATTCTCTTCCTTGTTTTTTTACTTTCAGCTGAGGCCAGCATAAGGGACACAACTTCTCGTCCACACGTTGTTCAGATGAGGCATGCTGGAAGCATGCAGCCCATGCATAGAAGAGATGCTGGAGTCTGGCACCAAACGAGAAGTCTTCTCTACAAAAACCTGCTCATCAAATGGAGGACCAAACAACAGAGTCTGCAGGTGCTTGATTTTCAGAAGACTGATGTGTGTCTGTTCAGGACGGAGGCGAGCTGCAGCTTTTGCTGCAACATGTCATGCACCAACTCTCTAATACTTTGTTTTGAATTCGCGAACAGTGACCTCGTGCAACTTAAGTGGAGAAGAAATGAGGTTTGCTGTGTGAAATAACAGCTTGTGTAGTTTTACAAAGAAGAACCTTTAACCTTTAGAAATTCATATGTGGTAGATACTGGGTTTAAAGTATTCAGTTAACTTTAAAATTTGGTCAAACTGGTTTTTAAAAAATTCTTTATGATGGCTGCTTGCTGTTTTATAGCCCCCATTTTTTATTTAACTTAGTTCTTGAATAATTTTACCTCTGTGATCAGTTTCACCCTTTACAAGTATTTCACCTCTGACAGCTGAATGAGTGAAATGTGTGTTTAAAATTTTTATTTTTTATTTTTGTAAGATTATCTTGCATCTGCAGACCTTCTTTCACGGCCAACACACTGTCATGGTGGTTAGTGTGTGATCTGTGAGAGAAGCTCTCTCTGGGGTTGTTCCAGTAAAGCTTCAGCTGCTCCGCTGCAACAAAAAAAACAAACTTCACTCAAACCTTTGGCCCTTTTTTAATGAAGCATGCCTCTCTAAAAGAAGTTTTGATTTAGTGATTAAATAAACAAGATGGCCCGTGCCTCTTCCCGTGTTCAATTTCCTCTTTGTTGCACCATGCATTTTTTTTTTTTTTTTTAAAGATATTCTTGGGGTTTTTGTGCCTCTATTAGGACAGGACAGCTGACGAGTGGACAGGAAACAGGGGAGAGAGAGGGGGAATGACATGCAGCAAAGGGCCACAGGTGGAATCGAACCCGGGTCCGCTGTACATGGGGCGCCTGCTCTACCGACTGAGCCACCATGCATTTTTTATTTGACCTGAAGTAGCACTGATGCATTTTTAATGTCTCTGTGTGTCAACGTTTCAGCACAGAGGAACTTTCTGCAGCTTCTCTAACGTCGGTAAAGACAGTGCAGGGCGCTCCTACACTGCAGTGTGAATAAAACAGCATGTTTACTCCATGCGACAGGTGCCCAGAGTTTGTCTCTGGCCATTTAAGCCCAGGATAACAATTTATCTTAATTTGCTAGAAACCTGATTAATCCCTTAACGTTGTGTTCTGTGGGAACTGGAAAACAGAACCCAATTTAGTTTGAAAGGAAATCTGATATTTGTGAGGACAAGGTGTTTGCTAAATGAGATTTCAGTTGTGTTATTGACACGGATAATTCCACGTGAATGAAATCTGCAAATCGAGTTTTCTTTAAAGTGGTCGTCAGCCACAAGCTGTAAAATGTTTCCTGGTCTAAAGCCATTTAAAAGCCAGACAAGCTGCTAAATCTGTACTTGACATGTCAGTGGCTCTAAATTTATGGTTTGAATTCACTGTTGCTCAAGGTCAAGCTGCAGCTTGTTGTTTACGGACTGGATGACAGAAAGAATGTTGTTTCTGGAAATCGTCACGTGGTTTGATCTCGCTGGTTCCCCTCGTTACTTTCAGGGATCATGTCACCAGGCGATAGGCAGCTGATTTTTGTAGACTTTTGTCGGATTTGATGTACTAGTAAAATAAATAAAAACATATGCACCGACAATTTATGTAAATTGTTGATTTTTCTGTTAGACTAAAAACTGAGTCAAGCCTTCCAAAATGATAAAAGTATCTGTTTTATGTCATAGATTTCAAATAGTATTGACTTTATGTTAAAGTGAAGTGGCACTAGAAGAGCTGTTTAAAAATATCTTCTTTCCTTACAGCACCGTTGGCCTCGAGTACTTTAATCAAGTGCAGGTTAAAACCTTTTTAACTTAATGGCTGCATTACAGAGCAGCAGCTGAGGTTATGCATGGGGAGGTGCTCAAATTTCATGGTTATGCATATTGTGCTCTTGTTGAGCAAGGCAATGGGAAAAAATGTTGGGGGATTCATCTGTAACTTGTTTTGCAGATTGTACGAAATGTGACTTTCCTTGAATCCTTTTTTTTTTTATCCTTGAGCATTAGAAGTTTACCACTAGGAAATAAAAATGAGTGGTGAGCAGCCCAAAGATGAGGTGCTCTGTTCACTTGTTGAAACATTTCCTCTGCTATGGTTACAGACTTTTGGAAGCTACCAAATCCAACTGGAAAGAGATGCTGGGACATAAAATTTATTAAAGGTGTTACATATTCTGTAAAGCCTGGGATGCTTCAGAAACCACCAGGTTGAACTGCAGTACGTCAGGGCTGCAGACTACTGTGCTTACCAAGATAAGCAACAGACATGGACTAACCTGCGGTAGAGGAAAATTCTAAGGATGAACTGTGATGTGGCGTGTGTGGTTTTCACATCAGCTGTGTCTCTGTATTTGCAGGAATTGATCCTACCGCTGCTCCTGCTGGGTCTCCTGATCCTCATCAGCACCCTGAATCCTCACGTTTATTATGGAGGCATCAGCACTATGGAGCTGGAGAGTGACAACCACTTCTTCAAAGGCTTGGGCTACACACCAATCACTAACATCACCAACCACATCATGGAGGAGGTGGCCCAAGAGATGTGTAAGTACTTCAAAACCATCTGATCTTTTCAGTTCACTCCTGCTCAATAAAACAACCCTTGTGTTGTTCTTCAGAACTGTCAGTCTGCATCAACTGTGAAAGCGACTGAGGAAGGAAAACTAGAAAGTCATAGGTTGTTTTTTAACCAAACTGGCTCTGGTGCTTAAACTGGTTCTGTTCTGATTCTTGGAACCTTGGTGCTTTCTAGTGAACCAGTCTGTGTTTCCACCAGTTTTAAGCAGAGTTATGGGGATCAAAGAAACGTCATCAACCGAGTGTGTTGCACAGCGCACCGCCCATTTCCATCAACACGGAGCTGGTTCCGTTCCGGTTCATGCATTTTGAACAGTTCTTAGCATTTCCACCATAATTAAATTGGTTTGGAATCTAGAAAGTTGGTTCTCAGCTGGAACCTAAAAATAGCAGGTTTTCCTTGGGAACCGAAGTGGCATGTCAAGTTCTACAGGTCCTGAGTGCTGTGCAACGCCCTCTGTTGATGATGCATCTTAGATTCCCCATAATTCTGCTCAAAACTGGTGGAAATGCAGACTTGTTTACTAAAAGCACCAAGGCTCCAACAGAAACAGAAACAGTTTAAGCACCAGAGCCAGTTTGGTGGAAAACCCCCCACAGGAACCTGTAGAACTTGACATGCCCCCTTCTGTTCCCAAAGAAAACCTGCTATTTTTAGGTTGCAGCTGGAAATCAATTTTCTGGGCTCCGAACCAATTTAATTGTGGTGGAAATACCCAGAATGGTTCAAAATTGGGTGCCTGAACTGAAACGGAACCAGTTCCATGTTGGTGGAAACGCGCTAATGGAGGACTAAACGTGCTGGTTTGTGACACTTTTTCCTTGTGTTGTTTTCAGTGATGCAGGATCGTCTGGAGATGTTTGCCACTGAGGAGGACTTGGAGAACGCGAGCCTGTATGAGCCGTCCAACTACGTCGGTGTTGTGTTCAGGGACAGCTCTGCCATGTCCTACAGACTCCGATTCCCGTACAACCAGCTTCCCCTACCCAGTGACTACACAGAGTCTTTTGGTAAATGATGAGACTTTTTTTTTTGTTTTCTTTTGTTTTCTTTGCTCTGTATGGACGTGTAAACATCATATGGAAAGTTTTCAGACAGCCCCTTTTC
>JAPQLA010000014.1:2057267-2069760 GCA_029822935.1 Naso vlamingii
TTTTGTTTTCTTTTGTTTTCTTTGCTCTGTATGGACGTGTAAACATCATATGGAAAGTTTTCAGACAGCCCCTTTTCCCTTTGCTGATGGAGAAACGGACAGACAAAGCACAACATACTTTAGAAAAGCTCAGTTGTGCTCCTTCATTTTAGGTGAAATGTAAAAAGAGGAACACATACGGAAACTAAAAAATAAAGTTTGTCTTTGTGCTTGTTTGCATCCAGCCAACTGTTTCACCAGCTCGGTGAACTGCAGAGCCGCTAACTATTGGTACTCTGGCTTCATCCGCCTCCAGTCTCTGATCGATGCCGCCATCATCCAGGTGAGATGGGCTAGAGATCAGGCTAATGTTCCTCAGTGTGAACTCACCTGACCCAAAGAAAGGAAAGAAGATTCAGTGTGTGTCGCTTTCTGATGTGTTTTGATGTGTTGCTGCTCAGATGCAGACGAAGCGGTCGGTGAGGAGTGAGATGGACTTGAAGGTAGTAATGATGGGACAGCCCGGCTCTGTGGAGGTGCAGAAATTCCCCCACGCCCTCATCTCCATCTACCTGGTCCTGGCCTTCACGCCCTTTGTCACCTTCCTCATCGTCAATGTGGCAGCTGAGAAGGAGCATCGCCTCAAAGACACCATGACCATGATGGGGCTCTACGACACCGCTTTTTGGTGAGAGAGAAACGGGCATCAGTCAGTGCCGTTTATGTCGTGTTTGTATGAAATAAACAGAATTTTCTTGTGTGTGCAGTGTAATTGTTTGTGTGTGTTGAAGTTTTAATGTTGTAACCTGGCAGGTTGTCTTGGGGCCTCCTGTATGCTGCTCTGGTGACCACCATGTCCATCCTCATGTCCATTATCGCCACGTACACAGCCCTGTTCCCAAACAGTGACTTCTTCGTCATCTTCTTCCTCATCTTCCTCTATGGAATATCATCAGTGAGTAGAGCTGTGATAGAGGGAGACTTCTATATTTAAAATCCTCCAGTAAAGTCTCTTTATCCTTAATGAGGCAGGGCACTTGCAGCATTTAGTTTGATTTGCCAGGGGCAGTTGAATAAAATACTGAATCTTTTTCATCCTCCTTCAAAATACCACTGTTGGTTTGTAGAGCACTAAATGGTTTAGGGCCAAAATACATTAGTGATCTTCTACAAAAATTACAAACCGTCCAGACCCCTCAGATCATCTGGCACAGGTTTACTGCGTGTCCCTATAACTAGAGCTAAACACGGTGAAGCAGCGTTTAGTTTCTATGCACCAAATATCTGGAACAAACTCCCTGAAAACTGCAGCTCTGCTGAAACCCTCAGTGCTTTTAAATCCAGACTGAAGACTTCTCTGTTTGCTGCCGCCTTTTATGAAGTTATTAATTCTTTACTGCACTGTAACTTTTATTCTGGAATTTTATTACTCTTTTATTCTGTTTGAGCTGTTTTTATTTCCTTTTCTCTTGTTTTTGAATGACTTGTATTGTATGTTGTGTTTTTAAATGTAATTTTATTGTGATTTATTTTTGCATTTTTACACTTGATAGAAAGCACTTTGAGTTGCCTTGTTGCTGAAATGATGCTACATAAATAAACTTGCCTTGCCTCTTTTCTCTGTCTGCTTTCCACTCCTTCCTCTCTCTCTCGTTCGTGTCACAGATCTTTTTCTCCTTCATGCTGACACCGTTGTTTAAGAAGCCAAAGTTTGCCAGCACAGTGGGCTCCATGCTGACGGTGGTGTTTGGCTGCCTGTCGCTGTTCACCGTGCTCATGAAGGACTTTCCTCAGCCGCTGGTCTGGCTCCTCTGCCTGCTCTCTCCCAGCGCCTTCTCAATCGGGATTGCACAGGTAACAAACTAACACACATTCCCATCTTGGAGTATTTAACATTTCTCTATAAATCTAGTGAGAAGACTTCTGGCTGTTTGCATTATTTCCCTCCCATGACGTTTTGCCTTCACCAGAGTGCATAACCATCCAACATCCTCCTGACTTAAATTTATGCTATTGTCATCTTGACCTTGTTTTTGTACGGTGATTTTTTTAAAGCACTTTTTAAATTTTTTTGCTAAACATAATTATGAAAACCTAAATATTTCTTTTTGATAAAATTGTTTAATAGTTGAGGTTGTTCGTGCTGCTTGCTGAAAAATAAAAGAAGCTGTGAGACAGTAGCTTACTATCTTTTTTGGTTTGCATGTGGTGTTCTGTTTACTTAAATATTGAAATATTCCACTGTGAGCTCTGCAGTTATTAAAACACGATGCACTTGTGTAGGCTAATATCGTGGCACAGGGAATTGATGTGTTTTGTGTGTGTGTGTGTATTAATATGTTAGGTGGTGTATCTGGAGGCACAGGGCGATGGTGCTGTGTTTTCCTCCCTGGCCAACGGCCCCCATCCTCTCTACGTTCCCCTGATCATGCTGATTTTTGACTGCATCCTCTACCTCATGTTGGCTGTCTACCTGGACCAGGTGCTGCCCGGTAAGAACACACATACAGTTCAGTTAGTTTTAGTTTAGCTTAGTTTATTTGCACATACACAATATATAAGAAACAGAGAACAGTAGTTGCAGTGCAGGAGAGGAGGAAAGCCCAAGAGGCTTATTCAGAATCCTCCCCTCCAAAAAAAAAGACATAATTCCTCCTCAAAAATGAACAGGACGAGCAAACAAAAACAAACATTTACCACAAACTATCTCAAGATGTGAGCAAACAAAGCAAAGAAAAGAGGAACAAAAGGAAAGAAAGACCAGAGAAAGATCGCTGGGTGTATGGAAACATGTATCCAACAGAAACATGTTGTTACAGTGTTCAAGAAAAGGAGAGAAATGTTTTTCACTGAGACCTAAAAGCTCGCAAGGATGTCAACGGTTCTGACACATTTCATGAATTCCGTTGGTGTGCTGACCTCTCAATCTGATAGAAAATTGAAGTCTCTTGATGTTCGACAGCAGGGCAAGTGGAAATCATTTTTTCAAGGAGTTAAATAAACGTGGGTTTGCCTCAGTTTACAGTTTGACTCATGATTTGCAGAATATTAAATCTACTTTACTTCTGTTTGACAGTATTGGTTCTGCAGCAATGATGATGTTTCCCAAGATTCTTGACCCACCACTGTTTGAGTGTAACAGTCATGTGTGATGATGATTACGTTTTGTCTGAAATGCAGGTGAGTTTGGAATGAGGCGGTCCTTGGTGTACTTCCTAAAGCCATCCTATTGGTCCAAACGCAGAAAGCGCTATGTTGAAGTGAGCTCTGTTTACGACGCGGAGGTGAAGAGTGCTCCTGGTGAGGAGGAGTCTGTCGAGCCGGTTTCACCAGAGTTCAGAGGGAAAGAGGCCATCCGGTAAGAGTCTGAACTTGCATGCAATCAGTTGGTGAATATTTCGAAGTGTTCACAGACTGATGCAATCGAAACCTTTTGAAAACTTGGCTTGTTTCAAAGCTGGATGTGATACTATATGAAATAAAGCTTTTTATGCAGTGGATGTTTTTATAGCACCATTGTAAGCTACAAAATATCTATATTTAGAATATGTGCTCAGAGAATGAGTCATTTTAATGCTGAAGACTGCAGAGAGAAACTGAGCTTTTGAGAGTTTCCATGAGAAATCAGTGTCGAGCTCATTTAAAAACGATTCAGCGTCGCTGCTCTGTTCGTCCTGGCTGAGGATTCTGTAGGACGAGCCTGTATGCTGAGAGCTGCTCCTCACTCTGACGCTGCTCGTCCTGTATGTACTCTTCTCTCCTTTCTGTCTTATTTTTCTGCATTGCTCCCTTCCTCCTCCTCGTCCTCTGGCAGCATCAGTAACATCCATAAAGTGTACAAAGAGAAGGACAACGTGGTGGAAGCTCTGAGAGGTAAGTCCTTCACACTAACTCGATTGGTTCTGTTCAAAGACTTCTTAAATACTAAATGTGATGACAGCTCAGCTCAACTTTCAACACCCCTCAAAAAACATAGGTCATGGTATACGAAACAATTTTTTCCACTCTGAGAATAGCTTGTTACTTTTCACGCAGGTAGAGCATCAGGGCAAAACGGTGATCAAAAAGTAGTTTTATCACAGATGACCCAATGTTAGTTAGCGGAGAGAACAGTTTCCCTTTTTAGATTAATCATGAAAAATTAGTCTTTGTCTACAAATTCTTATTTTTTTATAAAGCAGAAAAACAGTTTGTACAATGTCCTACAGGGACCTGAATTTACCTGAATATATTACATCCAGGTGCATGCCTGTATTACTGAAATAATATTGTTTAGCCTGCAGTGTGTCTGTTCTTATGTCAGTGTGCATACATGCTGTCTCTCTCCTCCCCAGGTTTGACGTTTGACATCTATGAAGGCCAGATCACGGCTCTGCTAGGACACAGCGGGGCAGGAAAGTCCACCCTGATGAACATCCTGTGCGGCATCTGTCCGCCCACTAACGGCTCGGCAACCATCTACGGCTCACCTGTAGCCGAGATTGCAGATGGGTCAGAAATGAAGCAGCTGGTGGGAATTTGCCCCCAGTTCAACATCATCTTTGATGTGCTTACTGTGGAGGAGCACCTGAAGATATTTGCTGCCATCAAAGGGATCCCACCGCCGGACATCGACGCAGAGGTAATTTGATGATCCGACAATGATTGAAGAGCCTCTCGTTTGTAAGAATAGTCAAATAGAAGTTTTGTTGCTTGATGAGAGAAACATTTTAAACAGGTTCAGTCTCAACATAGTGACAAAGCTGTCAGTTTGCTCGGGACAATGAAAACATGCAGAGTATGACAAGATTTTTGTTTGCCAAGACGCAGAAGCTTGTTCGTCAAGTGTCAACAAAAACAATTTATTGAACTGTGTTTGGAAAGTAATGAAGGCATTAATTTGTTTTTCTCCTCTGCATTCTGACTCAGCAGCACAACATCGCAATGCTTCCTGGTTTTTGAGAAACATCTGTTGTTTCAGGGCCTGTCGTCTTAAACATTTGTCTAAAAAAACCCAAAGCATGAGCTCAGTTCATCTTAAGTTACCAGTGTGAACTGCTCTAGTTTTAGACTGCTTGTCCATAAAAGCAGTGTGAGATTCACATCAGGTGCTGTTCATTTAAAAGAGCATCAAGCTGTTGATCCTTGGTTGAACCCTGCTTTTCTCTCAGGTTACCAAAGTGCTGAAGGATCTAGACTTGGAGAAGATAATGACTGCTCAGGCCAAGAACCTGAGTGGAGGCCAAAAGAGGAAACTCTCTGTTGGCATTGCCATCCTCGGAGATCCGAAGGTACTTGGAAACTTAAAAATGAACATTTTAAGTTGTTTGCCAGTTTTCATATGTACCCTTTTCACTCGGAGTAGAATGTCTTTGACAGGCCAGAGTTACCTGAAACACAGAAAACATCACTTTCTGGGTCTGTTTGCATCATGTTTGTTGTGTTCAGATCCTGCTCTTGGATGAGCCCACAGCCGGCATGGACCCCTGCTCCAGACACCAGGTGTGGTCGCTGCTAAAGAGCCGCAGAGCCGGCAGAGTGACCGTCCTCAGCACTCACTACATGGACGAGGCGGACATTCTAGCAGGTATGAGCTCTGTTACATAAACATGCACTGACCAGCAGGCACTGAAACCATTTAGTAGATACCATCACAACCTGGAAGTTGAAGGGGTTTAATTTAACTTATCGTCTTGTCATTCTGGCCAGTTTTTAATAGAATCAAGTCTGTTGTTCTCATGTCATTGTGTTCATATTATTACATGCATTGTTTGTTTGAAATGAGTCTGTTAGATTTTCAGGTATATATATTTAAGTTCTCAACTTTAAAATTCTGCTCCTCGCTGTTTTGTTTTCATACGTGTTTTTATCAAACAGGTGACAACTTACTCCAGTTTTACATGTATCAAAAAACAGCTTCTGTACTTAAAATGTTGGTATTATTTATGTTGGCATCAAAGGGATAATATTTGAGCATGTTATAGTTGCACTTTGAAGACATGTCTTGAATGTTTCTATAGCTAACTGCAGTATCAGAAACAGAACTCTGCTTGCTCTGGTTTCTTTGTTCAACTCTGATGTTTATCTTCTCTTTAGATCGCAAAGCTGTGATCTCTCAAGGACAGCTGAAATGTGTCGGCTCTTCCCTTTATCTTAAGATCAAGTGTGGCGTTGGATATCACCTAAGGCAAGCATATTTTACTTCCCGTGTGCAGTTTATTTATTCATGTGAACGTTAAATTGCTGAAAATTGCTACATTATCGTAAGTCACAGAGGAGTGACTCATCTTTAGATAATTTAAAATCTCAGTGGCCCATCGGTGAAACTTTGTATGAATGACTCGATATTATTGAAGATGGACACGTTCAACAAAACATGTTGATGATGTGTGTATGCTTTACATTGTGTTGTTATTTTGTAAGGAATTTTAATGCCTGCATCCTGACAACGTTTGGTCTTTTAATCCTCGATGTGTCTTTCATGCGTTGCAGAATGTCGATCACTGAAGGTTGTGAAGCTGAAAAGATCACGTCACTGGTCAAGCAGCATGTTCCCAAAGCAGAGCTGTGTCGACAACACGAGGCAGAGTTGACTTTCACTCTGCCTTTTGAGAGCATGGACACTTTCCCAGGTCAGAAAACACTATCTACATATGTAACATGAATAATCTCTTGTTAGCATACAGTGAGCGAGCTGAGTCAGCACTGACTGCCTGCCTACGTACTGTCACTCTGTCTTTTTACTGACAAACCCCCCCCAGTGCTAAAGGATCACTGCATGTCATTTGAAACTCAGCTTTAACTGCAACATCAGTAAACCTGCTTTAATTAAATTTCATTTCATCAACTTGTCTTTAATAGGTTTGTTTTCAGAGCTCGACTGTCAACCCGATCTGGGCATTATCAACTACGGTGTTTCCATGACAACGCTAGAGGATGTCTTTCTTCGTTTGGAAGCAGAGGCTGAAGTGGATCAAGCTGGTAAGTGTGTTACCGAAGCAGCAAGGCGTAAGGGGGAAAAAACTCCCCTTATCTATGAAATGACAAGTTTTTCTGTTCTGTGTTTGCTTGTTTCTTCAGACTACAGCGTGTTTAATCGGGAGCAGGCTGAGGATGACTGTGACAACGCCTCTCTGGACGATACAGACCAGCGGCTGCTGACGTTCTCAGACAGCAAGTCAGATGTGGTGTTGGGTCACGCGCTGTGGCGGCAGCAGTTCAGCACCGTGGCCTGGCTGCACATGCTCAACATGCGCAGGGAGAGGAAGGCCTTTGTTTACACGTGAGTGCTCAAAAACAGAATGATTTGCAGAAAAGACGGAGTTTGAGTTCAGTGGCTCAGTACAGAGACACCTGACCTGCTGAACTGAGGGGCTGCATAAAGGGACAGGATAACTAGATAAATAAGGATTATTTTAAACTGCATCATGCAAAGCGACTCAGGTGGAGTCAGAAAACTAAAGAAAACGTAGCAATAAGCATTATAGGTCCCCATGAATTAAGTAACCTGAAACAAACATATAATTTCCTTTCTGGCAGATGGAGACAATTTTTTTAAATATCTGGTTTAAGTCGATATTTTACTGCAGGATAATAAAGATTCTGAATTGTGTCTTTGAGACTTTGTCCCTTCATTCATCCTGTGTTTCCTCACCACCTTCCCTCTCTTGCAGTCTGGCCTTGTTCCTGGTGTTTGTTGCTGCAGTGCTTGTCCTGTCTCTGGTCACAGGAAACATCCAGATTCACTCCCCAGACCGTCAGTTTTTGCCTATTTACCTCCTGAAAAGGAACCAGGCGCCCCGGAGATACACCACCAGCCTCCTGGTACAGAACTCCTCAGGTACGTCCTCAGGAGATCACGTGTTGTTTTCCATCAGGGTGTTTGCTGCACAACTGAAACCTCAGCCTTGAATTAGATTACATTTGAAAGCAAATTGCTTTCAGGTTTTCTTTTAAATGTTTGTTTGTTTGTTTCAAAAAGTTCTGCATGCTGTAAATTTAGCGGTGAGATACTGACTGCTGTGCAGCTGTGAGTCATAATCCATCAGAACGTGCAGTTCTCATCGAATCATTACTCTCTCTGCTTTCTCCATGTTGAACTCCATACACTGCAGTTCGTCTGGAAATAATTAAGCAGTGTTTTTTTTTGTTCTTGCACCAACAGATTCTGATATCTCTGACTTCATCCACAACCTGGAGTCTCAGGACATCAAAGTGGAGATGATGAAGCACAGCGACTACATGGCTGCAGCTCCACACAGCGCTGCCATCAACGTAACAGGATCCAGCAAGGTCACTTTAATACTGAACACATTGAAATTGTTTCAATGGACACATCATGAAAGTGGAGATTAAGCATCAGGAGGGAGTCTGTGCAGCTCCTCTTCCTGCGGTTAATGTGGCAGCAGCGTTTCAGATGAAGGCCTCTTTGCTCGAGGGCTGCTCGGTGACTGAGAGCTTTATATTTAGATTGGAGTTCACCTCTCACTCTCTAACGCTTTCATTTCTGTCTGTTCACAGGGTTTCAGATACACTGTTGCATTCAACAGCACCACAGTTCACTCATTGCCTATGACTGTCAACATACTGAGCAACACTCTTCTGAGAGGCCTGAATGGTTCTGGACAGATCCGAACCTGGACCAAACCTTTCGATTATGTGAGTATTTGTTTAGACTTAGGTAACACAGATCTTATATATTCTGTTAACTCGTGGCCTTTCAAGATTTAAAATGTTTCCATTGTGATATCTCTCAGCAAATCCCAGATGCTACGTCCTACGCTCTGGTGTACATAGAGGCCATCATACTGGGAATGCTGGCAGCTGGGATGCCTGCATATTTTGCAATGGACCACACTCGAGACAGAGAGGTAAGCATTGTATGAAAGAAGAAATATCACACTTGCAGCATAGAAACACACATTTTGACTCAGTGGATCTTAATTTGGAGCTGTGACCATGTTTGTATGTATCTGTGTGTGTCTGTATGTGTGCTGTATGTTTAGAAAGTACTCGTTTGCTGACCTGCTTACTTTGTGAAGTGATCATTCGCTCCTTTTAAAAATGGCTTCACTGGCACTTTGACTTTGTTGGACAGTTTGACAAGTGGAGCAGCAGGAATCATAAATGAAGGGAATCACATAAGACAAAGGTCTCGAGGTTGAGTGTGACTGGGCATGTCATGGTGACATGGTTTGTGTGTTTGACCTCGTGGTACCAAAGTCGCCAAAGATTTGTAAAGTGCCTCGTCCCCTCTGAAGCACATAGAGAGTCAGAGCAAATAGAATCAGTTGTATTTTCTTTGTGTTCATCTGCAGCCTCCCCAAAGAGTTACTATCTTTTCTAGAAGTCAGTGTAACGATGCAGGAGACGTTACGTGCTCTTCGCTGTATTTTCACTTTTATTTCCCGTTTTTGCCTCCTCAGATCAAGTGTCGCTCTACTCTGCGAATCTCTGGTCTGGTACCATCAGCCTACTGGTGCGGCCAAGCAGCTGTGGACATTCCCTTCTACTACCTCATCCTCTCCTGCATGACCATCATCCTCTTCTCCTTCCACACTGGAAACCTGCTCACCTCCAGCAACCTCACGGCTGTGGTCTGTACTGCTGTGTAAACACGGCGGCTCATGCATACCTTATACGAGATCAGTATGTGTACCACTCTGTCTACATACAGCCTGTAATTTCTGCAAAAGGTTGAGCCTCCCTGTTCCACCTTTTTGAGATAATGTAGACTGAACTTTCAGACCAAACTGCTTCATTACGTCTCAGACTCATTCTATAATCAAATATGTAATGGGAATTTTTTTTGCGAGTATTGTTTCCATCAAACACTGAGTCACTTTCCCTTACGCCTCTCTCAGGTCCTGTGCACTGTTGGTTTTGGTCCAGCCATGATTCTGTTCACTTACGTGTTTTCTTTCGGCTTCGCCCGAGTGCAAAGCAACAGGGATTTCTTCTCTGTCATCTCCATGATGGTGAGGCCGCACACTTTGTGTATTCTCACTTAACAACCTCCTAAAACATGAAACCCAAACAGCTGAAAAGAATGTGTGTTTGAAGACACTGTGGTTAGTGTGATCATGTTAAGATAAAAAGCTCCAGCTTCATATTTTTACACCAAAACAGTTTTATTATGTAATTCTGCTTTTGTGTGAGTTTCTCTTACTTAGTGAGGAACTTGTGCCTCAGGTGTGTGTGGTGTCGGCCTCGCTGGTTCAGTTGTCATTTGTGAACGACAACCCTGGACTGACCAGAAACCTTCACAACGCCTTGTGTTTCTTCAACCCTCTCTACCCTCTCATGGGCTGCCTCAACTGCATCACCAAGGTGGGATTTCAACCAGAGCATCCAGTCACCTCAATCACAGTCATGCAACGCTTTCTCTGTCTGCCTTTTTGTCAGAGTAGTTCCGATACAGATACCAGTATGGGAAATGCCTCAGATTCTGCCAAAAAATGCTCCTATCAGTCAGCGAGTGCGCCAGTCTGATACCCTGTGATTTATCAGCCGTGAAACAGAACCCAGCTACTTCCCAGTTAGTTCTGACCTTTGTTACATTCACCACATCAGTTCTTTGCTGCTCTAAAACAGCACACAGGAAGTTTTGCTGTGCTGCCACAGGCAAATACTATTTTTAAGAGCCATAAAGAAGAACAGAGAGAGTCAACAGGGCGAGCTGAGCGTCTGTGTCTGGTAATATTCTTACACTCAAAGCCCCACCAGTAAAATAGCAACATGAAGAATTCTTTACTCCTAGATTTTAGTTTTTAAGTTGCCGTTGCACTGCCGTTTCATAGCGTTCTATTAAAAAATTTTAATTCCTTTTTATTAAGTAAATTAAGTTTTTATAGGAATTAAGTTTTTTATGTCTAGATTTATTTATTTCTATTTTTTCACAAAATGAAATAAAGTTCTATGGTATTACATTCTGTGTATTTGTTCATGTTTTACAAAGGGTTAACCACAACCTAGCTTTACAGGTTTACTAGTGTACAGCTGTAAAAAATAAAAAGATTTTGATGTGCTGGTATCAGATCGGCAGTCAGTATCGACAGATATGCAAGTTCAGGTATCGGGATCGGTATCAAGAAGGAAAAAATGATATCGGAAAATCTCAAGTTTTTGTCTTTGAGCCTGAGTGGATCTTTATTTTTTTTGCATGTTGCTCACAGTGATGAACCCACAGAGACTCAGCACCAACAGCTCAGGGTGGCTTTTAGTCCCTTTCAGCCTCTTTGAGCTCATAATTTACAATAACTGCCTGTATAAAAAGTTTCCTCTGACCTTCCTCTGTGTTCTCTGTTTACAGGCGACTTTTCTCCCCTCTCTGTACGAAGAGAACTTCTTGTGGAAAAACCTGCTCATTGCTGTTGTAGCTGTATGTGTCTTTGTTTAAATGAACAGCCAAACATTGTTAAACTCAGAAAACAGAGATTGTGAAAATGTGTTTTGCCATCATGCTGTGTGTGCCTGTGTCTCCGCTCAGCCTTATCTCCAGTGCATCATACTGCTTTTTTTGCTCCGCTGGCTGGAGATCAATTACGGTGGCAGGACGATGAAAAACGATCAGTTCTGCAGGTGATGATCACATTTAGGTCATAACTCAGATTACACATAGAGGTTTATTTCATACATTTCTCTGTCAGTGTGAAACACCATTTTATGTTCTAATGACAGAAGTGAACCAAGCATTAAACCCTCACAGGATCTCATCCAAGTCGAAGCTTAAAGCGGAGAGGAACCTGGAGGAAGGGCTGAATGAGGATGAGGATGTTCAGATGGAGAAGGCCAGAGTGAAGGAGGCCCTCACCTGCCAGTCCTGTGAAGAGGTCAGTGAACATTTATTAGTTCAGGAAAGAGGGATCTGCTGAACAGTACAGGTCACATAAAGGTGAGCTTGAGAACTTGAATTTGCCGTATTTATTGGTTTTCATCGCCTGTTTTTAGCCTACCAGCCGTAAGAAGCATTTCAGTGAGCACAAGCTGATTTTTGTCCTCTTTCCTGTCTCATGCCCCTAGAAACCAGTGGTGGTGGTGAGTAACCTGAGGAAGCAGCACAAGGGCAGAAGAGAAGGTTTTTCTCTGAACAAGACGAGGAAAGTGGCCACAAAGAACATCTCGTTCTGTGTTCGTAAAGGTGAGTTCAGTCTCTCTGTCAGGTGGAGCAGTGTTTGTCAGATTGATAAACACTGCTTTGTACTACTATGCAATATGCTATTTTGTACTATTATGTGGAGTGTTGCAACTCTTTTGTAATTCCTGTCTCACTTTATTTATTCTTAACTTTTTATCCTTGACTTGTTGAGTTTCTTAAATTGTCTTGCTGTTAGTGTGCGAGGTTAGGGGCTGTACATTGTCTTGTTTTGTCTGCTGTATGTCACATGTTATTTATATTGTTTGCAACTGTGGCTGTGTGCAGCACTATTTCTGCCTAAGCCAAATTTCCCCTCTGGGACAATAAAGTTTATCTCATTTCATCTCTCATCTCAATTGAGTATAAAGTTTGATGTGTTTGGATTGTTCAGATTCACGA
>JAPQLA010000014.1:2108521-2111021 GCA_029822935.1 Naso vlamingii
TGTGTGTGTGTGTGTGTTCATGCCCCAGTAAAGAGTGCTTCTCTGTCACTGTGGCTCATATCAGTGTTTGTATCCGAATCGTTTCTGCTACTTAACTGACCAACGTGCTCTTTTTTCTCTTTCAGTCCATCATGGAGCAGTTTAACCCCTGCTTGCGGAACTTCATAGCCATGGGAAAAAGCTACGAGAAGGCGCTCACCAGTGAGTACACCACCCACCTCTTGTTTTCCTTCTGTCTGCATCCTCCTTTCATTCCTCCTGTCTGTGCAGTAGTTCAGGCAGAGGGCCAGCCGACCCGACACTTTATCTCAGGAAGAGATGTGGTATGACGACACTGATATTCAGTAGTTTTTAGTGTTGTTGACGTTCCGTCGAGCCAGAGTTTCCTTCATAATCCTTAAACTGGATGTCTTTCCAGGCTCTGAACTGAACTAGCTAGCATGTTGTTCTGTGACAAAAGTGACAGCAGCAGCATCTTCTGCATCAAATATCTGGTGTCCAAAAGAAAGTGTTCACTGAAGATCTTATTCAAATGTTTGCGTGTCAGAGACGCACTCTGGGTTGATGTCCTCTGATTGTTCTGTGATGATGTCCATGTCCACATGTCTTTGTCCCTCCAACACCAGTTCATTGATCTTTAATGTCTGCCTCGACTGTACGTCTCTTGTCATTGCTTTCTGTGGCTTGCACAGGTGTGTTTGCATGATCGTGTGTGTGAGAGTGGAGGATTTTGAGATTGAGGGGAACATGCAGCAGTGGCTCAAGGTTAAAGATAAAACCACTGGAAATGTCTTGGGGGTGTTAAGTGGAGCATAAGCCATTGGGAAGTAGAACAGGAGCAGTTATGAGAATAACGGTGCCCCCCACGGGGCCAAGGAAACGAGAACAGACCGAGCCGGTATCCAGGACAAGACGGGGTAAAAAAAGAAAAGAGGAAAACAGGAGATGGAGTGAAAGAGAGAGATAAATACTCAGAAACACGGGGAGAAAACTGACCTTAAAATCAAACGTGTCATAAATAGAAGCAGCTATGATCAGTGTCTAAAGAATGTCTGGCAGCTTATCAGTGTTTCATGGACTTGTGTTTAGATTTATGCGCTCAGCACTGATGAAGATATTTCATAGTGAAGATGAGACTGGAGACGCTCTTAGCGTGGCCGTGAACATGTCGTCCCATAACACGAACATCCACACGTGCTCAGCTCATTTATTGATAAGAAAACCTCTTCTCCACTGCAGAGAGGAAGTCGGTGTCATATTCTCAGTCATGGTGCAGCTGTGCTTTATATGCTGTGCACACAGTGTCTGGCAGGGCTCTCCTTTATGTGCATGGAGAGGAAATGCAGGGAAGACTCAGTAGCTCACAAGACCAATAAAGGAGGCCTCACTCCAGTCTGATAGATAAGGCTAAAAATAGCTCTGCGACTCCCTGAGTGGGGATTACACTTCATCAATGCCAGGCAGCAGCACAGAAGCTGGGCTTAGAGAAGAGCAGTGCAGAGCTGGGCTGGGCACACAGCTAGCATCTATTGTCACAGGAGAAATGCGGTGCAGCCTCTGGGATTTTTTGTAGAACTGATTTGCGTCTGTGGAGGCTGTGAAAGCCTGATGATGGAGAGACGGAGCAGAGCTGGTCTGTTCTTCTCTCTTTGGGTCTGAAGGTGGTTGGGCTGGATTGGACTGGATGTTGTTTGGCATGTGGTGCTTAGCTGGAATTCAGTCATGATTAGAATCTTAATTGAAAGTTAGTGCAGCACTCAGCAGACAGCAGCTGAGAGGAAACTGTTGTACGTTTGCAGGCAGAGGGAACATCTCACCTGCAGAGGCTGCATGTGTGAAAGGATGGAGAGCCAGCAGGCACTGAGCTGCTGTTTGAAAGTCAGAGGACATGAAGGTCAAACGTGAGCCACATGGAGCGAAGAGGAACATCTAGATGACACGTAACTCTTTGTTTCAAATGAATTAAATCTTTCAAATCTATTTCAAATAGGGGTAAAAATAATAATCGTATTTATTTTATCTAGTCAACAGATTATTTTGTTTTATGTGTCTTTCAGGTGTCTTTCAGGTTGTTCACTCTGTTGCTTCTTTTTAGTTATTAAAATGATATAAAATAGAACAAAGCAGGAAATGTTCATATTTAAGAATCTGGGATCATTTTAGCTCGATAAATGATGTAAACACTGATACTGGTGTTTAACACTACATATTCCTTGTTTGAGCATTAATTCAGAATGATGCAGGCCCAAACTAAACACTGAAACACAGTCAAACCACTGCTGCATCGAACTTATACGCTGACAACTAAAGACAGTTAAACAGTTTGAATGTAGATTTACAAATGTGTTTGATCTGTGAATCATCAAATCAGTTCATACTGATACTGAGGGAATGTAAGAAGGTCTGACTGACACTGAAGACCTGATTCATCAGGAAGGAGGACGGAGTTCGTATGACCAGTCTGAGCTGGTGATTTCTTTCTTGTTTGTGTCTCATTTGA
>JAPQLA010000014.1:2116021-2126976 GCA_029822935.1 Naso vlamingii
GAACAGCAGCTCATGACGTTAGCACATGAACAGAGGATGTAAAGCTGCACGTGAAAGGACGAATAAGGAGGAGAGTCAGTCTGGTTTGAGAAAATGAGCTTGGTAGAGAAAGTGAAGAATATTATGGTGGAGAAGCTCCGAACTTCTAATAAATTGACTTTATTAGCATCACTGATTGCATCCAGACATAGCGGGTTACATTAAAGGAAAGGTAAAAGCTGACCCAAAAAGCAACCAATCAATTATTTTATTGATTTGTAATTAAAGTTTGTTGCACTATTGAATTGATATGTCACCTTCATTCCTTTGTTTATGACATAAAGGTGGAGTCATGAATTGAATTTCGAAGGTTTGGATGAATGTTGAAATAGATCAACACTCTTCCATGTGAGTGAGTCATGAGGTTCTAACTGTGCAGTTTTGTTGCAGTAACATAGTGAACATAGCTGTGCAGGTATGTCCACACCTGACTGACTGAAACGTACAAACAGGTACATCCACCTGCTGCAGCCGCACAGTTCAGCAATGAGTCTGAGGATTTACGTTGTTTAGAGTTTGAACTTTGGCACTTGGATTTCACAGATTATTTCTCACAAGATGAGTTCAAAAGCAAATGAAAGATGTAAAAATATTCTGTAGCTGCCAGTGAACCAGGAGACTGTTTGCTGGTTTAGACTTATTTTACACATCATTTAAATGTCACACTCATGAGCTCCTGCTATTGTCCTGCTCATGATGGTGTAAACACAGTGTTGGATTATAGCTGAAACTCAACAGTTACAGATTTTATGTCTAAAAATGAATTCTCAAATTATTGAAAAAGAACAATCTAAATGCTTTTTTGCAATAAAACCTCAGTTCTTCGGTCATTACATTTCAAGTCATACCTCTTTCCACACTCAGCCATAATAATCTGACTCCTGTAATTAGTGACACGTTAATGTGATTTAATCAAACTGCCGTGAAGTCACGACATGCAGATGCTGGTGGCTGCTTCCAGTGTTTAACTGAAAGTTGTAATTTTCTCTTGAATACCGATAATTCAGCAACTGCAGCAGAGGCAGAGAAACGGAATAATAGTTCATTTCAGCTGCCCACACACACACACACACACACACACACACACACACACATATGCACACACACATGCACACACACTATATACTATACAAGCACACAAGGACACGCCCTCATATGCCAGAGCAGGCGCTGCTCAAACTAATGATAAATATCGTCTTTGTAGCCCAAAATAAAATGACTCCTCTCGAGGACCCTTGTGTATGAGGAGTGTTAGTTCACTTATCACTTTGTATGACACACAGCCTGACAGCTCGCCACAGTAAGAGGAAATGACAGCTCATTTTGTTTCATCCAGTTATACTTAATTTACACAGTGCTGTCAGAGTTTGAACAGCTGCTCTGCTGCATGACTCCCTGTGAGCAGAGACGAGATACTCCATGACTGCAGAGTGTCATCCCACTCATCCTCTCTTTCACTACTGCTCTCCGTGTGTCTGTGAACGCCCCCACACTGATGTGGGAGCGCAGGCAGCCCTGAGAGAACACACCGACTCTGCACACATTTCTAAAAATAGATGAAAAGAATCGCCTCGACCGGAGCGCTTCGAAGGAGGAGGAGAGATGGAGTATGATGCTCGAGCCACAGCCCAAAAATGGCTCGTCAGTGATGTCAGCACGGTGAAAACACCGTCGTCTTTCTTCCGGAGACTAAATATGGACAAAGATGTGAGGGAAAAAAGGAAGCTCCTGCAGTTCCGGTTTCCCTCTCTGACCATATAAGGGCTCTGACATTCAGATGCAAATTTGGGCAGAGATGGTTTTTACTCAGAACTGCGCTCACAAACCTGAAGGAAGCACAGGCACAGAGAGAGACATTGATTTTGGCTCTGCTTTATATACTCTTTGGATGAAACAATTTCCTATCTGTAGATTTTAGCTCTAAGGCTCCATTACGTACAGCTTCGACGCAGACACATTCTCCAGCTGCTGCTGTCCATCACTGCATCTGGACGGTGTGACTGACACTGTAGGGTTTTATAACTGAAAACTGAGTATTGTAATGGTGAGGAAAAAAGACGCAGATTTATCTGGGAAAAATATTATTGTGAAATTAGGAAACATGAAGAGGAAAATATGGCAAGAGATCCAGTTTGGATATGGTTATGAACCAAAATCCCCAAAATCTGCTTTCAACCCAGATGGTTTTCATCATAATCAAAAGACATGCTGATAAATTCACATATTTAAACTCAAACAAACTGGTGCTCCACCCCAGCTAGATCCCTCCTGCTATGAGCTCATTAACAATTGTCATATTTTATACTCCATTATTGGCTCCAGTTAAATTTTCTTTACCTTCCTCATCAAATTCTCGTCATCCTCTCTTAAATTCACTTTGCCAGCAGGTGCACACATGTTAGCTTAACATCCATCTTATTAAAACCATTTCAGGTTTATTCACGTGTTCAAATATTAGGTCCAGGAAACAATTACCCTCTGGTTGATTAATTCATGAGGAACAAGATTTAGGAGAGTGCGATGGCCTTTAAGGCATCTTCGTCCTCTTCATCATTCTGTTCTGCAGGCGTTCAGAATGGGAACAAGGCTCAGATACAAGCAGCGATATCACTGAAAACACGCAATTTCCTTCCTGTGGTTTAATAGTCATCAGTGGATATACTGTGTAATTTTCTCCTTATTTGTTGTCAGATAATTGTATTTTGCCAGGGAGAGGAGTGGTTTAAACCAGCCGAGCAGATATGAGCACTGGCTCTTGAAAGCAAAGGTAAAGACAAGAGAAAATGAAAGTAATAATAACGACTCAAACAAGGACAATGAAGCTCATTCTCAGCCACACTGACAGCAAAGACTGTTGCTGAGTCACCGAGAATCTCTTTGGGAGATTCTGCCACGATATTCGTGATTGTTTTCTTCTCTAACGTTCAGTTTGAGGAGAAACTGGCAACCTCGCTGTGACCCTTGTATTTCTGAGCCAGCACGGTCTGAATTTCCCCCGAGGTTCAACTGCAATCTGAATTCAGCTCGTGTTTACTCTGCATGAGGAGAACTGCAGCGAGAGTGCTCTTTCAAAGCATTTTCTTTTTCCTTTACCCACCTTGTCACCTTGTCATTCTACCTATCCTAAACACATTATCCTACAGGGGGCGCTGTCCGCTGGTGTCCAACCACAAAGAGATTGATTGTAGCATTTTAAATCATCGGTTGATGGCAAAGTGAGACCTGAGAGAGTTTAGACTGACTCTAGTTATACAACGCTGAGTGATGGTGATGTGTTCATAAACACTTTCACTTCTAATAATAAATAATAATAATAATAATAATATTTTCTTTCATTGACCCCCTTGGGGAAAGTCACTCTCTGCATTTAGCCCATCCTATTCGTAGTTTACCTTAACTACACATACTAGGAGCAGTGGGCTGCTGCCGTACGGTGCCCAGGTGCTCAGGGGCACTGACAGGAGTAGTGGCCACAGGTGGATTCGAACCTGTGGAAGAAGGCACGGCCTACCACCTGAGCGACTGGGCGCCCCAAAAACTTCTGTTGGATGTTTGACCTTCATCTCATTAAATGTGTTTCATGAGTTTAAATCTTTCTGTGCAGAATCTGTGGGAACAGAGGCTGAAAGACACAGGGACCTTTTTACCTGCAGACTTAAATTTAGTTTTTATCTGAGGGTGTTAAAACTTTTGAACCAACTAGAGGGGCAGATGAGCCAATCCAATGGTTCTTTAGCTAAAACAGAAAGACCCAAGTGCTAGAGGTACACTTGACTGACCAGAGGGGAACATGGGTAATCTACAGGGTTAGGCTTAGAGTTGTGCCTAGCCAGGGGTTACTTGACCCTCCAGAGAGGCAGTTGGGCTGACCTGAGGGTTCCTGTGGTCGATCACCGGGGCAGTTGTGTATGTAATGTGGGCAGCTGGATCAACAGCAGGGCTTTGTGACGTTAGTGTGGACTTGAAGCACCATCTGTCCTGCTCGGGCTTCATTTCATGATTAATAAGAAGCATTTTGGCTCTCGACCCTCGTGTTGTGAGCATTAATTTTGGGCCTTTCCCCACCTGTCACGTATTTTAATTTCCATCTGGTGACAACTCCCTATTTAATAACCAAAACCCAAGTGACCAGTCTCAGAGGGAAACATAGCTCGTTTGTCTGTCTGCGTGCCTCTGGAGCAGCTCCACTGTACCAATTTAGCCCTCACTCACTGTTTCTGCCCTTTCTGAAGTCCTTGTCCTTGAGTCATCAGAAAGTGAGGGAGGATCTGGAGAGATGGAAAGAAATGAGAGACACATAATGAAGGGAGAGACGCAGGAAAGAGGAAGTTGAGACAAAGAGTGATGTGTTCCCAGCTCATTAGCAGCCTTCAGGCTGTCTCTGGTCAATTCGAAACCTTGCTGCCAATTGAGCACCTGCACTTTGATCACCGCCACCCGTTACTCAGTCCTATATCCCACACCACCTGTCTTCTGCTTTTCTTCCCCTCCGTTTTATGTCTTCGTTTGAGTGTCACATTCATCAGCACTTTCAAACAAGCTGTCTTGTTAACAGGAAGCATGCTCGTCTTCTTGTGTGTCAGTTAAGTAACAAAGAGAGATCAGGGAGGCATTGTGTCGGGTTTGATCGAGCAAATGTTTGAATGTGTCAATGAGGTTTTAATATCATGTTCAGCTGTAAAATGTCCTTGAGGTGCTGCACTGTCCTTGATGTGGGGTGTCAGCCAAACCGTGACTTAATGATGCTGATAATAATGCAAAGTACACACTCTGATCTGAGGCTGCAAAATAAAATATGCTGCCAAACACCCAGTTCACACACACAAACACACACAAACACACACACTCCGTAAGAGAGAAGTGTTTGCAACAGCTGTTTTTTTTTCTGTTCTTATGGGATTCCGGTGTTATAAAATTATAGATGGAACATGGTTCCACATATCAGCTCATTGTCACAAAGCCGTGGTGAGTGGCTGTCAGCGAATCCTCTCAAACACGTTTTTATGAAGTGCCTCGTTCGTTTTTGTTTGTTGAAGAAGTTCAGTCCTCCTTTTAGCCTCATTTAGACCATTTTTGCCTTTTGTGACTCACATTGCTAACTCCATAGAGACGGGGACAGACAAGATCACAGTAACAAAACACTTTTTAAAGTCTTGCAGTTTTTCCTACAATGGGACCCGATTAGAGTCCAGAAATGATGAATTAGAGGAGATGCCAGGAATCACATTGACCAGCTGAGGTCCATGTTTGTCAGATTTTATTTTTTCCTCTCATGATCTGCATCCCTCGCTTCTTGCTTGGATCTGCTCTCTCAGATAATCAGTCTCCATTTTCATCCAGTCAGTCGCCCTTAATGATAATGTAGAACATCTCACTCCTATTCCATCTTGTGCAGCCAGATTCCTTTTCAAAAGGATTCATTTTAATCATTAATACTCAGTAGAAATATCAAACTGAGCTCAGTTGCATGTCATGGCTGGACACTGGAAGATGGCTGCCATCTTGCTGCTCATATACATTTGAGTCTCTGTATGACTGCCAGCACATTGCAGAATAACAGGTCATATTCTTTCATGCTGGACAGCACGTGTACGAAATGTGGGTAAATTCTCTTGTAACTGCAACAGAACTCATTGCTGTCATGCCACTCTGTTGTCAATTAGATGGTTGACGTGTGAATAGTGTTTGCTGTGGAGGAAATGTGCTCAGGTCTCCTCGGGTGTGTGTGTGTGGATGCAGCCAGTGTTCAAAGAAATGAAAGACTCAGAAGAGCCCAACAATAACGGTGTGGATCTGCAGCTCTGAGGAGGATGAATCTCCCTGCAGCACCTTGTTCTCCCTCCACTGCAGCACTCAGGGGATTAGAGTTGCTTATTTGCTTTCAGGCTCCGATAACAGAGTCCCTGCAGAGACACACACGACATAAAACACCTTCGCCTGTATGGCCATCAAGTGAGGCTCTCCCTGTCTCTCTGTCTCTCTCTCTGTCTCTCTCTCTGTCTCTCTGTCTCTCTGTCTCTCTGTCTCTCTCCCTCTCTCCCTCTCTCTCTGTCTCTCTTCCTCTCTCTCTCTCTCTCTGTCTCTCTCTCTCTCTCTCTCTCTCTCTCTCTCTCTCTCTCTCTCTGTCTCTCTCTCACTTGCCCTCTGTGGTGCCCAGAAGTCACATGGGAAGCAGCAGGGCTAACAAACCCAGATATGAGTGCTGGCCTCGGGTCACCTGCTCTGAGTGATGGGCCTGTTCTCGCCCTGCTGTATGAAAGTGCTTTCACACGCACACTGTAGATTATATAATATATGTATCTACATCATTATCTCTCTCTCTCTGTACATATATAATATATATATAAGTTATTTTCACAGATTTGATTTGACAGTAAAGGTACATGCACATAAGCACTGACCTCCTGTAGTTCGATGCATAATGGGGCATTTAAAGTATTGTGACGTTAGATTTTTTTCTCAGAATGAACTTTTCCCCACTTTGGATCCCCGCGGTCGATTCATGTCATAATTCTCCACTTTAATTCTGTTGTGTTTTGAAGCTGTTTTTTAGGTTCTTACCTGATTTCTCTCCACGTGTGCTGTAAACCTCTGAATCTCAGACTTAACAATGCTCTTGTGAGTATTAGACAAACAATACAACAATGTTTTTGTGTAACTGGTTTGGGCATTTTGTTAGTTTGCCAGATTAAATAGCTTTGCACTCAGTTAGAATCCTGTCTTTAGTTTTGAGATGTAGAAACTTAAATTGAACTGCCAAGCATGCAGACAAATATAGCAGGGCAAATAGACTTTGCGTCCAGGTTGCAGCGATGCTTCAGCATCATTTCGTTAGAATCTCTTGTGGACAAAAGCAGCATTTGTTGATTCTTTCATTGATCCGGACCATGCAGTGCGCGCTGGGTGCCGACAACAATGTGCTCTACTCTCCTCTAAGCCTCAGATGTTATGATCTGCTCTGATTATCAGTAAGCTGCTTATTTCTGGTGGGTGGAGGTCCAGTTTTTCACAACATGAGGTGGAAAGGTTTTCAGATTGGATGGCTGCAGTGAAACAAGAACATCCAAGAATATGGGGATCTTCCGGGTGACGACTGATACAGACAGACACTCTGAGACTGTTGGCTGTTTACAGCACATTCTCTCACAGACAGATAAATGTGAGAGGTTTTGTGTTTTCACAAACTATTTCCCTAAATATTGTTAACATAACAAAATTATAGCTATGATTTAAAACTAAGGCCTAACCAGAATAACCAGGCAGTAGCAGGTGGTGACATCTGATTGAGCACCTGTTGTGAAGTGAAGAGACCCTGAAGCAGATGAAGAGAATGCAGAGACAACAGTTTCCCCTCAGAGATAGTAAAAGATAATAATAGTAGGATTTGGATAGAATAATGTAAAGTAAGAAATCACTTACATTCAAAACTAAAAATGAGTCAAATGAAAACAGTAATAAAATGATGAAGAAGTGAAGAGTAAAGGCAGAGCATGAGCTCCTCCTCTAATGAATGTGTTTTTATTGAGTGTAGCCTTCAGAGGCCCCACTGACTGAGATCTGTGTGTGTTTCTGTGTGTGTGTGTGTGGGTAACCTGTCAGTGGCCGCTGACTGTTTATTAATGGTTGGGAGTGAGTGTGTGTTGGTTGCCCTCCAAGAATCAAGGGAGAGCTTGAAAGTAGACGCTGGTGCGTTTCTCTGCCTCGCTGCTCCGTCCTGCTGCAGTCACACACTCTGCAGCCTGAAAGCTGTCGCAGCAGTTTCCGAAGGACACGGCGGCTGTAAAGTTGGATGGTGTGTTGGAGGAGAGTGTTGTGTGCCAGTCAAGAAACATTTCTTACCCACCACATTTTAAACTGAATGACTATAAGCGGTGAAATGTACCAAACTATGAAAAATAAAAGAGCACTGAAAGGGAGGAAGTAAAGGAAAGACTACAGGAGAGAAGGAAGGACAAAATCTTTTTTCTGCCTGTTGTCCTGAAAACTCTCAGGTACAAGCAGCTCAAGTTTCAGTTCAGTACTTAAGTACATATTCCTCTCCTCCTGCTGAAACCTTTCCTAAATCCCTTCTTCTCCAACTGAGTCTTGTCCTCATGACCACAGCACTTCCATTAAGCCCATTAATCCTGTTCAGACAGCCCACTCTCACAGTGTCCCCTCTGACTGTCCACTGTACGCCGTCCACAGGTCCACCAGCACACACACACACACACACTCAACGCTCCGTAATGTCACAGCAACATACATTATCTGATGTCAGAAGACATCATGCAGGAGGCAGATGGGAGCTGCTGATACATACTCGACTCATTTGGATGTTTGGATGTTTATGTTTAAGAAATAATTTTCCGCCTTAAATTGATCTAAATTGAAAGGATCTGGTATTGATTCAATTGATCTGTTAGCGAAGGCTTTGCCTTTTCCACCAAGCACCAAACTGGCTGTTTTTTGCCCTTTGGGGAGTAGATTTCAGAAGGCCCTCAGCCACACAAGCTGCTAAATATTGAATAGTGAAGTTTCATGTTATTGAATTTTTTTTTTGCTGAGTCTCAAAAGAATTGTCATAAAAGTTGTTTACACTTTTTTCTTATTTTCTTCTGTTGAAAAACAGACCTACATCTGTTATTCCTTGTTGTTTCACTTCAGCATTTTTAATAATAGCTCATTAATTTCTGCACAGGCAAATTTTGACATCAAATCTCAGCAAGCATTGCATTAAATTCTTCATTTGAAAGTAATAGTTTTAATTATGCACCAGGTTAAAGGGGACAGAAAAAAAATGTAAAAAATATTGATTAATCCCTATTGAATCATGGAATCAATTCTCAGCTCCAGTATCTCACTGCATCAGCATGGCCCTTCATGATAAAAATATGCATGTAATTTGTTTTATCAGATGTATTTTTATGTATAAGTGAACCTTATTCTATTTACTTTACTGTGAATATTAAGTTTCATTTGATTTATATATATTTAATATTGCTACAGTATTAATTCCTAGATTTTGTCTTAATATAATTATCTTATGTATATTTGCTGTTACTGTCATCTTTGATGGCAAAGTTCATTTTAAAAAATAAAATATACCAGAGCACAAGCGATACTGGATTTTTGGTGCAGATGCTGATATCATTATTGATATTGATCGAGTCATCGGCTAATGATGAACATCAGTGCCCTCTGGTGGACAAATCATGTCATGGTAAAACTGATTTTCACTGATTTTAAACAAATCAGTGTAATGGTCCAACTCTACTTGTCACTTAAAAAACAAAAATGAAGTGAAGCATCTTTGAATTAAAAGCAATAAATGAATAAATACCTTCTGATATTGTTGATACGATTTTTGGATATTTCTGCTTTTGAACATCAGCAAAATCCTAAAACTCCAGTGTGTGTTTGAGCTCTTGTGCATCAGCACTGAAGCTGGTGTGTGTGAGCAGGCGAGGGTCTGATGAACTGCCCGTCTGAGTGTTTTTCTGTGTGAAAACCTGTTGTGTGTCTCATTTTTCTTGGGGTAGTTTGATCTGTCACTGTGTCTCCAGGTCTCTCTCCCTCTGTTCTTTGCTCAAACTCGATCTTTTTGTTCCTTTTTTTGACAACGCATTGCATATTCAGAAGAGGCAGCATGTAGGTATCTTAAAACAACACGCACCTCCCTGGCTGCATGAATCATCCTTTACTTATCTTTTGTGTTTTTCCTTTGTTTTTCTTTAGCTTTTGACTTGATGGATGTTTCCCCTGTTCTGTTGTAGTACAGCACATGTCTCAGTGCAAAGACAAAAGAAGTAAATGATAAAGGTTTTCGTTTCTCCTCCTGTTCCTGTGTGTTTATTAGCAGTAGTGTAGAAAACTCTTGGTTTCAGCATTAAAGCATCCAGTAGATTTCTTAATGAACTCTTTGGTTTTCCATTCATTCTGTGCCGCATTCTCCTGTAACTTCTTTTGGTTTTGTCACTGTTGTGGGTTTCGTCTGCTTCGTCAGTGTCATGACAGATGTTTCATCTTGTCCATTGCCACCTCCTCCTCCCTTGACACCAAACACCTGTCTCTCATCTGTTCTGTGTGGCTGCATGGTCTTTTTTTGCACGATGTATGTTGCTCTGTGAGACATTGGAGAGATTTAATATCACTCTGTCTCTTCTCCTCTCTCCTCCCCTCCCTCTCTCCCTCCCTCTCTTTGTTTACTGTCGTTCTGTTCTCTGTTTTCTCTCTGCAGGGGAGGTTCTCTTTCAGATGGCTGAAGTGCACAGACAGATCCAGATCCAGCTTGAGGAGATGGTGAGCATGTGGTGATGGTGGCGTTGCTAAAATCAGCACTTCTTAAGCCACGAGTTGGGAATCAAACAGATTGTGGGCCAGTTGGTTTGAGTGTCCACGTCACAATATATATTTTGATATTTAATACTCAGCAACAAACGGGCTTTAGCAGCCAGGAGCAGTTTATCTTTAATCTTGGAGCAAAATGTGACATGAAGGTTATTTTAAATTAAGGGAAGGTTCGAGGTGATGAACTAGTGTAACAGTTCAGACCTTTTCCCTCTCTGAGACTCGGTCAGTTGTGTCTGAACTCAGTGTTCCTCACAATCTAAACTGTGTGGAGTTCCTGCTTGTAAGAATCCTGCTGATAGTAGCTTAAGAAAAAAGTTTTGTCTCCAAACATGGATGAAAAGAGAGAAACTGAGACAGTGAGAGGTCACTAAGATGTGTTCTGCCGTTTTAATTTTTACTTGAAGTGTGTTTGTATTTGTCACTAGTAGAGCTTTTATGTACCTTTAATTTTTCTGACATTTCACTGCTGATTCAACTCCCTCAACCCCTCCCCCCCACACACACACGCACACACACACACACACACACACACACACACACACACACACACACACACACACACACAGACACACACACACACACAC